>QFFD01003798.1:0-119986 GCA_003314615.1 Pholiota microspora
GTTTGCGCGGCACCCAAAAACAAAAATGTTTTCGCGCAATAATTATGTGCCATTTTGACCGCCATAGTGTCACGCATCACAGGCCGTGAACAATCGAAATGATACAGTAGTTGTTATTTTTTGGATGATAAATGTATTTGAAAAACTTCACATGCGGTGGCGTCACAAGTATCAGTGGAATCCCCTGCGGACTAATAATTGTCCGGCCAATTTTTCCTGCTTTTAAGCGCCCATGATCAAAAATATCACTCCGGGGGTAAGTATCTCAATTAATGAAATGTCTCAAAAACTTTAACAGAAGCCGTGTATAATACAAGAATCAGTCAAGCGAAGCAGAACTCTTCAGCCAACCTCTCGCTTCAAAATCCTCCAACACGTCAGTAACGACCTCTTCGTAGCTTCTGTACTGTAGCCCCAATATTTCCCTCGACTTACTGGTATCATATAAATTTTTGACGACAGTTTGGAGGTTCGGATTTCCTCTTGGAAGAATTCCTCTCTCGTAGTATTGGGGTTTCAACGAGTAAATCAGATTGCCTATCGCGATAGTGGATAAGCTGAAATTGGATAGAGTAACAATGTACAAAAACTGACGGAGATCTTGCCAAGTAGTTGTGCCTGTAGAGGAAGAGTTCAATATAATGAGGAGCAATCTCTTTTGTTTAATTTTGGATGAAAATTACCTCCTGCAACGATGATCCTTTTCCCTCCCGCCTTTTCTTTCTTCAAAGCAAACACGTGCGCGTTCGCGATATCTTGGGGATGGACAAACCCGTGAGTCATACCTAACACTTGATCATCTTTTTCCGTTGATACCAAATTGAACCATATCTTCAGGGATTCGTTGAGATGAGCGGGAGTCGGTACGTCCTGCAGAGGAGGCTATGAAGAAGTGTTCTGAGTCATAGCATATAGATGAGTATTGCGTGTGCACATACACCCAGAACCTGACAAACACACTCAAGTGTCAAGTACAGGCGAATGTATGGTGAACATAGATACTCACCAATGGAGGTGTTAGTGTGACCAAGTCCCATGAAATCTCATTTTTGTGTTCTTCGACAAATGCCCAAGCAGCTGCGTCGAGAAAGCTACTTAAAGCCATTGTCATACGTTCGCAGAATCTTCACAAATCTACCTTTTTCAGCCAGTGTCTTCGACGCGCGATATTTCGCATCAGCAGATGCATGCCTGCCCTGCTCTTTGACAACATGTACGAACTCATCTGCCCAATCTTTTTCGGTAAAAACGCGCGGAGCATTTGTAACCGTGCTCAAGACTGCTAATATAGATGAGGTAATGACAACACGCTTGATATTTGACCTAGATGAGTGTTTGCGAATGGTTCTTCGATGAGGATATATCTGAAGGACGGATAGCTTACCCTTGTTTGAGAGCACTGGTCAGAATTCCGACTGTGCCAAGAAGCGCAGGTTTGATATACTCTAAGTATAAAAGCGGTAAGCTATGATCATATTTTCAAAAACCAGACATTGATACGCACCATCTGGATCATCATTCGTAGAAGAGAGAGGCGATGCAAGATGCTCGATAGCGGAGACGCCTTTCACAGCGGCGTCAAACGCACCATCCTTTCAAGATGTGAGCATTGACGGAGAGAAGGAGAAAGTAGTAAAGCTCAGCATACCTTGGTAATATCTTCGACTACAACCCAGTCGACCTTGTTTCCATATGGAGAAAAATATTCCCGTAGCCTCTGGCTCCTTTCTGCTGAACGTACAGCTCCGCGGACAAGATATCCTTGCTCTAACAAGGTTTGTATCACCCACATCGAAATGAAGCCATTTGCGCCGGTGACGAGGACTGTAGAGCCTTGTGGAACGATTGGCATGGTATTGATACGTGTTTGGACAGTCGCTTGTGAGGCCTTGAAGAGTTCAGTACTGGTGGGACTAGGTAAAAGCTACTTGCTTACATTTTCATTTTCCCTGCTCTTTATATCAAGAAAGACACTCTGCGTAGTATATAATCTACCGGTTTCGTAGACATACAATCCTCATTCTCTCGGGGCTCGGGCAGATGATTGATCATTGGTTAATGACGTTAGCTGGTGTCTGGTGGAGGTTCAACTTATCACGCAATACAGAGCGTCCAGTCAGGGCTAAATTTACCTACCCTTCAAAGCATCTAAAACATCAATGTGCAATATCATAGCTCGATCATTTGTGCGCAGCGTATGACAGTATCATGGTCGTAAGGTTGGCTCATCGATTGAGCTTTCGAGAGGCAATTTCACGGGAGAATTTTACACTGGCAGGAGAACAGAGTTTGACCATGAGACAAGTCAGCACGTTGAATGTTACGTCAGGTGTAGCCTGAGCGTTCTGAACTTTGAGGTAGAGATAAGAGCCAGTTGGGACAGAGACAGTTGAAGTTGTAGTGAACAGTCAGACCCTGTAGGTCGACGTTCGTCGCGAAGTCAGATTCGGGTTATTCCGGCCTTAAGTTTACGCTACGATTGAACACCATTTTCCTGATCTGGTGCTCTTTGTTCAAATTCGTCCAAAAAATTCGGCCCTTGTTCTCTCCTTCCAACCATGAGTCTCTCTTGCTAAAATATATTCTCAAATTCACATCGGCTTTAGATTTTCGAAAACTCTGCAAGATTAATCCGTCACGGTCCCTGCTGTGAAAATTCCTACATAGCTTTTTGCGACACTCACACAGGCTCTTTCTGGCGTTATTTGAGGGTGTTACTGTCGGGTACCAAGGTGAACTTAAGGGTCTTCGTTGCCACCAGTTATAAAATTAATCTGGGCACAAGAGCATAGATGATCAGCCCATCGAGTTTTCACAAGTGTTTCGTACGTGCTCATTTTGAAGCGCTAAAGCTTAAAACTCTTCACTCCTCTTCAAAACGGTCGCATAACCCACAAGAGGACATCCGCATCTCGGCAGGTGGTGTACCTCGCAAGTGATGTATCAGAAGACAATTGTACTTGCTGGCACCGATTAGTTGCTAATTGCTAATTATCAGTTTCTCGTTGTATGATTAGACGTACCAAAAGCTACGCTCGCAATGCATGGGCAGTTGACCACTTGCCGAACATCCCATGGGCCTATATCATATATGTTGGGTGAGTACTTCCCAATAATCTTATGGCGTGCCTCAATGTGTTAGCTTCTTGATCTACTTCGACGTGATCTTACAGGTACTTATCTTCTGTGCCATATGAATGGTCTGAACATCAATTCACTATATCCTTGAAGAGAAGCTAATACAAGAGGTCCTGCATGCACATAGTAGAATCAAGATCGAACGGCCGTCATGCAAGTTTAACCTCGGTGACAGGTTGTTTACTCCAGCCATTACAGTTTTTACAATCATACATGACACAAATCAGGTTATGCACTGTTTCCGCGCAAATCCGGAACATGACGGAACCGATACATCGAAGTGCCTTGAATCGAAGACGTTAATGCAATGCCCTTAACAAATGACGATGCCCAGGGATGCGCACAAATTTTCTCTGAGGTAACGATAGATACAGCTTGGATGCGGAAAGTCTACCTGAAGGCTTTAGGTGAGCTTCTCGTTCCTAATGTAGAACAAGACGATATGCCCTGATTGTACTGATACTCTTTAGGGCCTTCACATCATCACAATTATAATCGAATGTGCGAACACTCAGCCGCTTACACGACGTTTTCCATCCACGAAACTCGCCTTGAGGCAGATTTCAATATATTGTAATCACCCTCCGCGCCATAATCTGGAACAATGGTATTCGGTTCATTTTCTTCTCTTCTTGTATGGCAAATCGACTTTGGAGACTTTTCTTTACCCTTTGCAGACGTGATGACTGCAATGCTTAGGCGCCGAAGCGCGGCAGAGTGTACTGGTATACAAAGCCACATATAAAAAAACTAGGATGGAATCGTAGCCCTCTTTTCCCTGTTCTTTCGGCTACTTCATGTTTTCCCCTCGTTAAGTTTCCACGCTGTGCAGCCAGGCGTTTTTGAGATCAGGCGCGAGGAACACTTCTTTGACTTAACCGAGTGCGTATTTGATTTTCTTATTCCCCATTCAATCTTTGATTAATATTAGCCGATTTTCTAGCTTTCAAATCCCGCCGTTTGGTGATATGAAATTGACAAGCCGTATTCGCGAATTTGTTTCTGAGCATGCTCCCATGTTTCGCCGACGTTCGTCTACGAAACAAGCAACGTCCTACGTTGATCGAATCCCACACGAGCTGTTGCTTTACATCTTCCAGACTATCGTCAACAATGACCCTCACAAGATTACTACTCTTGTCTGCGTATGCTCCAGGTGGCGTCAAATTGCTCTCTCAAGCGGAAGCCTCTGGTCGCGCGTCATCCTCACATATCCAACTCATGCGCGACATTTTCCTGCAATTTCATCTCGTTTAGTTCGCTCAGGAAGCTACCCCCTTGACATTCTCTGTGATTTTCGGGATCCATCGTGGAATTGGGAGGAAGACAGCCATGCATTCCGATGGCAAGAAATGGAGCTCATCATGCGCCTACTTTTGGTACATGTTGGCCGTTGGAGGCGATTTGAACTTCTTACAGACACTTGGGCACCTGTCTTTACGTTTTTGTGGTACACTCGCCGTGTAGAAGAAGCACCTATGCTAGAAACCCTTTCGCTTTCACGCTGCAACCTCTACTTTGCTGCGCGAGGCCGCGCATTCGCTCCAGTCTCCCTTCGTCAACCTATTCCCCTCTTTGGAGGCACATTTCTCAACAGCCTCACGTCTATGTCGCTAATCGGGGTACACATCGACTGGCGACAGCCTTCATTGAGAAACCTCACCGAGCTCACACTCAAATTCCAGGCAAGCGACGTTATGCCTAGCTTGCCTCAGTTTGACGCCGTTTTCCAAGCATGTCCTGGTCTTTTACGTTTCACCATCTTCGGGTGGGGCCCCATTTTCGACCACTCGACACCTCCTTTGACTGGTCAATTGCACCTTCCCCACCTTCTATATTTCTCCTTCGGTTTCCTGGATATCCCTTACTCGCTCCAGCTTCTTCCATTATTCGACTTCCCATCCCTCGAAGAGGTCGTTTTGGAAGACATCTCACGAGCCGTCAGTCCCACTGAGCTGCAGGACGATGCAGAACTCGTACATTGGCTTTCCTCCCGAAACTCGCGCGGTAGCTTGCGTATCCCAAACTTTTTCCCTGTCCATCAGCTCCAGGATGTAAAAATTCACAATATCAATTGCGACAGTGCTACTATAGCTTCGTTTCTAAGCGAAGCGGCCTCTTTACAGAAACTAGGCCTCTTCGACGTATCCGATGAATTTCTTACGCTGTTGATCCCACAAAAAGAAGCGGTACCTCTATGTCCGCGATTGCAAGAACTTTACTGTCAAGATATGGATCCAGCAATCGTAACGGAAGTCTGCTCTTCTCGTGCTTCCGTCGATGGCTGTTCTCTACTGAATAGAGTGACTGTGGATTTTGTCCGGGGAAATCGCCTGTCCTCTAACTCTCCGATTTACCGCAAGCTCAAGGAATTGGGAATATATATCCTTGGAAAATCGGAAAGTGATTCATCCGTTTCTGATACGAGCGCACAATGATGTTTAGAGTAGATTTCCTTTGCACATATGTTTCCTCGTCATAATATCGTTGAAAAGCGAATACGCAAATCCGCGGCTTTCATATTTTTGGGTAACATAAGCTTGTCTGAAAATCTGAAAGGGGGTCTGTACAGACATGTGGCAGAGGCTGGGCTAGGATCGGAGTCTCAGTGGTCACGATATATATGAGACACCCACGTCTTTCTGCTTTCCTGTTTTTTCCTCGAGCTACAACAACTACCGTCAGGCAGCAACAGAGAACCTTGACCAACAATCACAATGTCTGGCACCAAGATCGACGAGCCAACACCTCCAGGTGAACGCGTTACTGGTTCCTTGCTTTGACTTTCCCGTGCTGATTTTACCCCTCTGTCCTGAACCATTCGATGGGCTTTTGACACTTGACAATGGTGCCCAGACATTGCCCTAGAAATGAAAGCGGTGGCCAACAAGATATATTCCAAGAAAGACTTCTCCGGTGCCGCAGCGAAGTACAGTGCGATACTAGACCAGTTCTCCGAAAGTATCTCCCCTCTCTTCATCAGGGTTGTCCGCTGTAACCGCGCAGCCTGTCTCATCGAACTCGGTCGGTCTACTCGCAGGTTCCATGTGAACGAATAGATTCTAATTTGAACCAACGCCTCCCATCTTATCGGTGGTGCAGGTCGATACCAGGATGCCGTCCCAGACCTACAAGAGGTAATCCGCGTCGAAGATTCATCGCGTGAAGGGCAGGCGGTAACATACAAGGGACATTTCCGCCTCGCTCGTTGCTTCTGCGAACTTGGGAAGTACGGAGACGCTGTTCAACACATCGAGAAGTATCGTGAGCTCATAGGAGGGCAGCCGAAATTGGAAGAGACGAGTCTCTATACGAAGATTCTCAGCGGGCTCATCCCCCGCGACCAGATTCCAGACCGTAACATTCCACAGCCTCCGAGTAACGCACGTTCTACAGTTGTACCTCGCCCCGCCGGCCCAATCGGAAATAACCTGCGGCAAGTACGCTACGAAATTAGAGTCTTCAATGTGGAGACTCCCATTGTCAAGTTTGATTTGGTTCCTGTAACTCTCTGCTCTCTTCACCCGCCAGAAGTACAGACAAAGATGTTTCTGGCCAGTCTCATCAAGAAGTATCACAACGAGCTGCTTAAATCACGCAAGTGGCATTGCTGGAATTGTCCCGCCAAAGCTGTGGGTCTTGTACACACGCCTGCTTCGTATCTCCATCTTCCAGATGCACAGGTAATCGATTTCACCCAGCCAGTTTGCGTTAACGGAGGATTGTGCGAAAATGCGGCTAGAGCAATGATGGGGGAGGAAATGCGCTCAGTTGCAGCACGAGGAGAGGCTATCTGATTCACGACACTCACCACGATTCTAGCGTCATTATGGACTTATTCTGCTCAAAGGTAATAGCCATAACTAGGAAAGGCAGTTTGTATGCGGTCTGTATCTTGTATTACTAGGGATCCACAGTAACAAAACCATTCTGCGTATTCCTGCTGCCGGACTTCTCTATACATACACAAAACTCCCGGGTAATCAGCCTGTCAAAGCTCATTACCCCAGGTAAATGAGAACACTTCGTTCTATTTGTGTAATGTAGCTACTGCCACAAGCACAAGATCGAACTGTCAGAACTAAAGATACGCTTGCATAGCGATAAGATTGACAATTATAGAGGCAGTAAGACCCAAGGGTCAGTACAAATAAAAGTCTGTGCGTCTGCCTCGCTGAAGGGTACCGCGTATGTTCAAAATACGAACTTGAGATTCGTATCCTAGGAATTCACAGAAGGCATGATTCAGAAACTTTCCCGAAGTTGCGAAACAACTTACAATCTTATGTGAAGAGCCTAGCTGTGGACGTTGACTATATCGAGGGTGTAGTATTTTCCTGATGTACTGTATTCAGAAGATTGACTGGAGGGAACCAGGAAGGTGAACAGACCTTAAACTACCAAGTAGTTCTTGATACGTTTGCTCAGGTTTGTTCGCTTTCATACCGCGTCAGTCATAATTCGATGCTCATGTAAGTCAAACACAAGTACTGACATAGTGCAGTAATGAACGCCTAAAAAGAAGCTGACTCTCAGCGACAGTTAGCAACGAAAAGAAAAGGCGTACATGACTCATGGCCCCGACAGCCACTCCGCCTTGGAAAGTATCCGCGCTTGTCTCGCCATCCATACAGCCCGACCAAGATATCTGTAGCCTCGTTCAGCACTCGCATAGTATAGCTAAATAGGAATAATGACTTACCACGTCCGCAGGAGTAGCTTTTGTTTCCCACTCCTGGGGAGTTATGTGCATTCCTTTCAAGCGTCCATGGGAAGAGTACTTAGAGATTTAGTCAGAGATATAGGGATACACAGTGGGACAGTGGGGCACCACAATTTACCATGTATGAAAGATCTTTTATATACGATGTCAATATTTTTTTTCTGGAGTAAAATACATCAAAACATACCTAGCACAGTTCCAGAATGACAGGCCTTCAATTAAGTGAGAAAAAGCGCGACTTGAGAGAAAACGTTCAGGATCACTAACATCAAAAAGCGCCTGCAGACGATATATTAGCACACGAAAAATACAGATACCACGGAGCGATAGATATTGCTCACAGTCAATCGACATCCTCTCGGTAGCGGTTTAACCTACTCGACTCTTGTTAGGCGGTCGTCGTAGAACCCACAAAATTTAATTTACCATTATCTCGTTCAAGGTCTAGTGAACGAAAGATCAACATGGCGACAACAAATCAACAACGAGCCTTACATCATCCAAAATATGCCCAGAGCTCTGATAATCCACAGGATAAATGACTGTATAGCACAACATACCAATGAGCGCCTAGATCACAAAACTAATCAAACTGCCGCCCTCGACGCCAACCAAATGACTGGAGCAGCCTTCGATCATGGGTATAGGGCGTTTACTTTTCAAACGTTGTTATCACTCACCTTCGTCCCATCCGTCTACTTCGTCCCCGTCCACATCCCGTACTTGCCCACCGTGTCCAGAATCTAAATGCCAAGAACAAGAACGAAGTTGTTAATGCGGACTTTGGAAAGGGGGGAAAACAGAGCAACACTAAAATGGAATGTGATCGAAAGGGGAGATGCATGAAGTGCACGTAGATCCGAGTTATGTAGGCTACATCGCAGCACACGATCCTCCGTCGTGGGGGACACCGCAAAGGACGGGATTGGTGCTAGAATCAGCCATTCCCATCATTGGGAAGCATAGGCCTTGGACGACAAAGCAGAGAGAAAAAACAACGTACAGTGAAAGAACAATGCGTCATTTTGCTTCGCATGCTTCACCAGCCATCGCATCGCATGCAACATGTTACTTCTCGTAGGTAGCGATCGTGGGTCGCGCGCGTCGTCAGTCAGGAGAATAATCTCCTCTGATCTGAAGCCGCCTTTGTCTGTAACGCGCAATGAAAGAGCCATAAATTACAGGTTATTTGTGTTATTTTTGGTTCGAAGAATGTGCGTACCAATCAAGAAACGCCGCACATTCTTCGCGTCATTAATACACCCTCGAAGTTCGTTAGCCTGACCCAGATAATTAATTCCGATCTTTCCATCCCATATAGGATTAGCGGGCGTCCCGACACTGTTCAGGTGATACTCACACACAGTGCTTTACGTCTCTCCGAACATGTAGAGTACCGGAAATGCGGGTTATGAGGATCGGTTATGTATCCGTGTTTATGCCCGCTATGTCCCGGAGCATTGGGTGGCACGTATCCTATAGGAAGCTGGGGCTGCGAGTGTGTCCTTCGCCGCGGAGGTTTAGTTAAAACGACTTTCTCCCTCAGCTCCACCGCCAGCACATCTACGGAAGCCTTCCGCTTGGGTGGGATGACTGTCGGTTTGGAACGTGAAAAATGAACGCGTTGCGGGGCCAATGCGACTTGGGGGGTCGAAGTGGATGGATACGAATACGTGGGGGTTACTGTAGATGGAATAGGCATCGAATCTATATGTCCCTCTGAATTAGAATGACCGTGCTTATGCTTGTGCTTCGAATGATGTTTCGAATGGTGAATAACATGCACGACTTGGGTAGGGTACTGTACGCCTGGGCTTGGGAGTCTAGGTGGTAACGAATTTGGTTGTATATCTCGAGTTCTGATTCGCAAAATAAGATTCCTCTGTTCATTGCTTTAGTGGCACGTTGTACGAGGAAGACTTACAGATATTGGCCGTATACCGGAACTACTGGAGCGGAGGGAGGGAAATAAGGAGTTATTGGAGAAGGGTAGCCATAGTTGTATGGCTCTGGGAAAGGTGGAGCTGAATACGAATGCCTATAAATTCAAAAGGTTTGGTAGCGAATAACGAAGCTTTAAATCCTGACAAACGTTATGGGATATCTTGAGCATTGTATCATTTCAGCTCACATATGCGATCAGATAAACGAAAGCTAACATACGGGCTTGGAGCCCTCATCGGCGGGTGAGGGGATCTGCTTTGCTCTCTGCGCTTCATCTCCTGCCCATGGAAGTCCCACATCATCTTGGTCGTTGTTTGAAAGTTGAAGTTACAAAGAACAGCGGCGCTTGCTAATGGAAAACAGAGCCAGATTTAAATGGTCAGGCCTGGAGTCGAGTCAAGATCCTGCCTGCCGTTATACACGGGCGTTAGGACTGAGGGCCGCCCAAATACATTGGGATCTTACGCGCTTGAGTCTGCGTCATCTAAATCATCCCACGACCAACTGTCCAAGCAGGATAGAGCCCATAACTGGACCACGTTGTACAAGTATCAGCGCTGAGAAAGCCTTATATGGGTCGTGTGTACTCTTCAAAAACTGGATATTGGGGTCTCAGGTGGTTCCCAGGTGATGATCTGCACCGGGCTGGTGTAAAAACCATCAACAGGCAAGCAGAAGCGGACATATACCGCGGAGAACTCACCTATCCTCTATATTTGTGTCGAGAGGCAAATGATGCGCTGCCACCTGAAACCTTTGATATCACGTTCCATGTACAGGACTCCTTTCAGAGCACACCAAAACGGCGAGGAATGTGGAATCGTGCTTTGTATGCTTACTGGTCTGATTCCGTGTGCACTGCCTCTTCCCCTCTTACATTATTGCAAACATTGGTGACGTTCTTGATGTCTGTGCATTACTATTGGAACGGTCAGGCAACCGAAAGCGACTTGAGAGGATTGGGACGAGTATTGACTGAACTGATACTGGAAAAAGAAGGCAAATCAAATCTTCGGGTTGTGGAGACAATTGTTAGAAGGTGCGTACCACGTCCAACTATTCGGGCTCCCAAATCAATGGGTAGCGACTTCGCTAGTGAATTCTCTCTATGCAGAGTCGACTCGCACTTAGGCGGCCGGCAGCGTAGCAAGTATTAGATTGTGGGGACATGCAGTAAGTAGACTGTTACAGACAGAGACGCGTCGTGAATTTCAGAAAGCCTGAAAAAAGCATCTGATCCTGATCCGCATATTGCCGGGATTGTTCAAAACCCTTTGTAAGTGCTTAATACTTATAGAGCGCTTCATAACATTGAACGCCTTGCGGAGCGATAATGTAGAAATTGAAATAACTGAGCGGTGAATACGGAGATATTGGCAACATCTAGGCACAGGTCAGCGATTCTGAAAGCTTAAATATCGTGTTGAACGGAACGCGTGAACGACTGATTCTTCCGACTCGGACGTTTAGACATGTTGTAACTCGTGTCCATTTACTGCTTCCCTTCCTTCCTCAAATCATCTGAACGAGCGTCAGTTCGATGAACATTGCTAAAGCTTTGGCTAAGGGAAATTTTATCCCTGTTTTGAGTCTGTGTACACCATCTTGGCTAATAAAAACTCTTGTGTACGCCGGTCAAACCGTGATCATGATGGTTTATCAGCTGGACTGTCAGTGCGTACTCCTTGATTTATGGCATCGCCACGATCTATCACCTTCCGTTGAATTCTGTTAATCCATATTCTCACAGCGCACAACGACATAATCCACGACGCTTGCATCGCGCGGCTTCCATATTGCCTCTTTGAATGGTTAGCGTGCGACCTTTCCAAGGGTTTCGTAACAGTGGCAAAAAGACATGGGACTTGTCACTTCCTCAATCACAAAATCTGTCCACAATGTCATCGCCTCATCTCCTGAGCGCAAATCTTTCTAAAATATCCTTCATGATGGTACCAAAACCTGGAGAAGATTATGTTCATTGAATGGCCATCCAAACGCTTCCGCTGCTGATCGTGAACAAGGTCTGAATATAGCGGGTACAAAGTTGGACAATCTTTCAGCGTAAGGTTTTTTCCCTCTATTCTTATCTGCTACAGCATCACCGGCTGTAACGGGGCTTCTATACGATGCTGTCCATGGACGATAAAGCTATAAGCAAGCTTTGCGATGTCTACCAAGACAAGGCCCCTTACCTTCTTGCAGCTCATCTCGACAAAATACCAGCGATAGACCGACGATGCCTCCTTTCCAGGTTTACGAATTGTAAGCTTGGCCACTTGGTCGATTAGCATACGAGCTCATCACGGTATAACAGCGCGTTCGCCTGCTGTAGCATTGCGGCAGTCAGTGAGTGCTTTTAACGCATATCTTCAGCCGCGACCCTGCTACAACATACACGCATTGATAGGCTTGCTTGCTTGGGATCATATTATCACCCTTCATGCAGAAATATCAAAGATCTGGACAAAGAAGTTCTCGGGACCTACAGTCCTGTACGCTTTACTCAGATACGGGACTCTGGTCGAGAAAATAGCTGTCATGCTGCTCGCGTCGTGGTACATGACTCCGAAAGTAAATAGTTTCATCGAGTAAATTGTTGTTCACGTACTCATTTAATCTAGGGGTGACTCTTCTACTTGCCTTACAGCGTATCACAAGATGCACTAACAATCATGGCCATGTAGCTGCAATGTTGCCGTCCGCTTCCAGATTTTTCCGATGGTCCTCAGAACTCTAGCTTTCAATGGTGAGATTTGAATTCTTTTTGTTCACTTGATTGATATGTTCGATTATTGATCCTAATTCTCAGCATTTTCTAGCCTTAGAATATACGCTTTGACGGGAAACAAGTTACCGCTAGCGATATTCGTCCTACTCCTGTGTCTCCCGTCGCTGATTACTCCCGCAGTAAGGAATATGTCATATTTGCTCGAAATATCCACTAATCGCACGTTCTATACTTTTAGTATGTATATGCCCACCAGTGGTCCACAGGTGTTGACCGATACGGATGTCAGCTATCGTATCTTGCCTCCCCAGCGGTTCATGACAGAAGTGTATGTATCATATGAATTTCTCATAGCCTGAAAAGCATTAAATCATGTTGCAGGAGTGACTACTCTTACAGCCTTAGCCCTATATTAAAATATAATCTATGCACATAGTCAGAATCGCAGGTATTTTGGCGGATCTTCTGGCTGAACTCATCGTTATTGGGGTGACGATCAGGAAGACACTACATCTTCAGAAGGATCTCCCTCTGGATAAACAAAGCAAACTTCCAAGTCTTTCTGGACTGATTTTGCGCGATGGTAAGAGTCACTGTCAAATCTCGAAAGCACAACACTGATCGCAGGGTTTAGGAACACTTTATTTTGTGTGAGAATGATTTCTTTTGGATCTCGAGTGCATGGCTTCCAGCAGCTGATCCTCAATTTGATTAGCGCGCTATTGATTCTATCACTGGCCGACATGTTGGTACTGATTGTGAGTATCAGTCTTTATCTTAGTTCTACAGACTTTCTGAATAAATTGTTCACAGTTTGACCATGTGGTACGAAATATCTTATAGCAATCAAGCCTTCGTGGTCTCACCTCTTCTCTAGCCTCAGGCCGTTGTCGGGTATAATTACTGGGTAGTGCCTTACTATACGCCAGTGTAAGTTTTTCCATTTTTGAACGTTATCGCTCACTCATAAGACGTTGTAGATTCCGTACCATCATCATTTGTCGCTTCCTTCTCACCTTGCGCACAATTTATCAAGGCGGAGACGATGAAGACCCGGAGAAATCGCATATTGGGACACTCAGATTTGCGTCACGCGTTGTCGGAACGATGGGGGCTCCGATGGAGGCGAACCCTATTCGTTTTGCAGACGGCAGCGCGGGAAGCGATTACGACGACTACGACGACGATATTATCATGTATTCCAGGGATCCATTGGCAGCTGGTTTAATGGCCGAAGGTTCCTCGGCCACAACAGGAGAAGTCGAACATGAGAAGGCTTTGACGCGCCGCTCGCACTCCAGAAGTTCCAACGACACAGAATCGGCTGCCGGGAGCAACGTCGCGTAGAAATTTACCTTCTAAATAAAAATTGGCCAGGGCTCTCCTTAGGTTCTAGTACTACTTTGTATGCTAAAAATGTGTGGTAATGTATCCAATATCGTCCCTTATGATATTTTATGTGTATTTGATTGGGTGGCTATGGAAAATAAAGTGAATATTCTGTCCTCTAAGTTGCGGCCGCATCCGGGGCGTCTGACTGAGCGTGCTCTATTTATAGCATTCTGATTATCAAGCCGTGAAATTCTGTTCTCCGACGAAAGCGCCTGCAGTGACATCATCAAGACGTCGGTATAAAAGTAGGTTATGATTTTGCGATGTAAGATGAATCCCTATTGCATTTCGCATGGCATCCCAACTCGTCTGGCTGATCACAGGAACATCGTATGCTTTGGTTTTGTCAGACTATTACGCCAGTCTTACACCTTCACGTATAGTTCAGGTCTCGGGAGAGAGCTTGCTATCGAGGCGCTGAAGCGTGGCGACAAAGTTATTGCAACCGGACGCGCTCGTTCGATAGCAAGTTTGGACAGTCTTAAGACAAAGGGTGCAGATGTTCTGGAGTTAGATGTGACATCGCCATTGGAAACGTTGCACGCGATAGCGCAAAAGGCGGTGGCTATCCATGGCAGAATTGATGTCTTGGTGAACAACGCTGGTGAGTTATGATATACAATGTATAATTAACTATAGGTCTGATATATGCATCGTGCTTCGCTAGGATACATCCTCGTCGGTGCCATCGAGGAGAGCACGTATGTATTCGCATTTCGCCTCCTAAAAGTTCGCAAATTGATCTCAATACAGCCCTGAAGAAACATTCGAGCAATTCAAGTCAGTGATCTAATTATTTTACGCTGTATTCGGTGATGATTGATTTATAAATATTAGTACCAACGTATTTGGTGGTCTCAACGTCGCGCGGGCATTCCTTCCATACATGAGAGAAAAGAACACTGGTACCGTGGTTTGGATGGGTTCCATAGGAGGCTGGAGGTAATCAGATCCACTTTATATATCCATAAAAATGATCTCAACAACCCATATAATAGATCAGCAGCATACGCTGGACTTTACGGAGCTACAAAGTGGACTCTACGAGGTAATAACTCGATCTACACTGTGAGATGATTATTTGAATTCCATCATTCAAGGTTTATCTGCGAGTCTTCATGAGGAGATATCACCATTAGGGCTTCGAAGCATCTGTTTCGACTTTGGCTATTTCCGCACGGCGTTCCTAGAAGCAGACAAAAGGAAACCGAAGGTGTCGAGAATACCCGATTATCAAGAAATGGCAGAGCGCGTAGAGTCCGGGCTTCAAGGTAAGTAGTCATATTTGTCTCATTTCATTTTCAAAGATGGAAGCTCATTGGTTTCTGATAGCGTATAACGGAAAGCAGCCAGGCAATCCCCTAAAGGGTGTCGAGGTCATTGCTGATATTGTGCGAGGTGAAGGTAAAGCATCTGGAAGGGAATTCCCGCTTGGGCTTGCCCTCGGAACAGATTGCTATGGTGTAGCAAAAGGAGAGTCCGAGAAAGCATTACAGCTTCTTGAAGAGTGGAAAGATGTTTCTGTCAGTACCGATTTCTAGGTATATAATCAGAATCGCTTGGCCCTACATATCTACCTTGTATCAGAATGCCATCCTAGACGTAAAAAGAGGCGACCTCTCAACGAGATACCAGAAAATGAGTAAGACATTGCTATATCCCGCCAACCCAGGGAGCCAATTTTCTGAGAGAACGGGCCTTCCTTCAGATAGTACTGAGGGAAATCAGCCAGAGAATCGGTGATCGGCGCTCAGTCATAGTATCAAGCTTTCATAACCACGTAAGCCCCAGTAGTTATGACACAGAAAGTTTGTGATATAGTATCTCTGGTCACTCTGTACATGGAATGATGTTTCCCAGATCGGTAGAGTATTCGAGAAATTCGTTCGCGCTAGTCAGCTCGAGTCGGTGATGAAAGCACTGAAGCCGCGCCCGACAGTATTTTTGGTTGTCTGTTTGACTAGTAGCATCGGAATTCTCCGCCAATTTGGAGGTAGCTGACCATTAACATGAAGCAAGGCCAATGAATGAATCGTGATACGAGGGTATATATGAATTGGGGCCTTGTACTGCGTACATAGAAGCTAACTGAGCGGGAGAGACGGATCAGCCACGAAATACTCACCTACGGTCTGTGAACGTGGTAATCGGCCACACGCTATGAATAGATTGGAAACTCAAAGAGAGTATTTTTGCCTCGATTAGGGGGGCCATAAAAAGCCAGACAGTGTTCTTTTACCCACTACTTCATTCGAGTCTTCTCCCACTCTCTCAGCTCGTATTTTATACTCGAATATTTTTGACAATGTCAACTACCCTCACTGTACCTGAAGGGTGCGTGATTTCTTCTACCTTCCCCTTACTCACAGAAAGCTGCGGATTGACTTCACTTCTGTCGGAGGCATAGGTTCCATTATGTAGCCCCGGCATTTGTCTCTACTATCTTCTTGCTATATGGTCAGAATCTGCTCGTTAGTCGCCATCGTAAACGTTCTGGCATAGCATACCCACAAAGTACGTCAACGTCATACTCGTCCACGCTCCAAGCAGTGACAATCCATGTCCAGTGTATGCAGATAAGAGCCAAGCAGAGGAATCAGTCGAGGCAAATTTGTTCAATTGCGCCCAACGTTTGTGACTTCTCGAGATTCATTGTAGCGACACTGATGACATTTTGTTTAGGCGCTCATCAGAATACCCTTGAGAACATTCCGATAATCTACACAGCGTACGCTCTATGTCTTTGTGTATAGATAACAACGTTATCTAAAATTATTGCAGGACGATGGTTACCGCCCTCGAGTACCCCGTGTTCGCTGCGGCTACTCTGGGCTTTTGGACGCTCTCGCGCGTGTCGTACACACGAGGATATATGACGGGGGATCCTAAGGGGGTGCGTGCAGCTGACTGTCCTCCACACGACTGGTATGTTAATATCTTATAGCGCATGACCATTCTTTACATCATCGGAATGCTTCTTTCATTCGGTGAGTGCTCGGATGTCGAAGATAAAAACATGACTGACGCCTCACATTGAAGCTGTTATGGGCACCTCTGCATTCATATCAGGGAAATGGTTGTATCAAGGCCTCGCTTGGAGATTTCACTGAGGGTGTAGTGTACTGATACCTTGCGCAATGTTTACTACCCCATATATTTGACGTGTTTGCATATTGTATTCATTACAGGACTTACAGCAGAGCAAGATCTGCCTGGGATAACATTCAGTGCTAGTGACTAAGATGCAATCTATCATGGCACGACTCAAAGGAACATTTAAAACCTAGCGCATATAGAGCAATCCCTGTGGGCATGTGTGTACGCGCATAATTAATAATACACTATATACTAAGATGTTAACACAGTGCGAGAGTTGTCGATGTTTGAATTTCAAATTCGATCGGCGGGTGCATCACAGTCACGTGATTTAAAAGGACTTGTAAATATTCCGCATTTCGCGTTTCAAAAATCGAGCATCGTCGCTGACAGGTCACCTCCGTTTCTACATATGACTATAATATTGACAGGGCATTAAATCTCACCTGTGTTCTGCATACTTATGTTCTGCGTAAAGACCACCAAGGATTTGCCCCCACATACCCCTTCCGACCATCTGGTGTCAAGATCACGCTTACCTATCCCCCACATTCCCGTCGCGTCGCGTCAGCGGTCAGTCCCACGTCCATTTCCCTCGCTTTCAACAATCACAACAAGGTCTAAATTTGGAAGGCAGGGCTGTCCGCGGATACCGCCTCGAGGTATCATCACGATCACGTGGGTCGTAGTTGAACTTTTCCCCCGTTCAGACGTTGCTTGTTTCTTCGTTCTCTTTCGCTCCCACACGTAGACCTTATCCCAGCAAGGACCCCTCGAGTCAGACTGCTCACCGTCATATCTCCACTTTGTTGTGGTGTTTTGGGCTGGTGTGGTTTGAACTAGGAGAAGAGGGAAGGCGCGCTCGCAGGTGTGGTTTCTCGTTAGGTGGGTGTATGGTGCTGCTGTGAGAGGGTATTGGCGCTGATAACTATTGTTGTTCTAGAGTTCCTCGAAGTTAAAGAAATCGATAAACCTCAAACAATTAACGCGTTTCTAGATACGAGTCTTGCACGACGCATTGACACGGACCCCGATACGTTCTTACGCTCTAACATATCGCAATAACAACACAAAATCTACTCGCATTCACGACTGCGTGCTATTACACGCATTAGTTGACGTTATTCCGACCACAATCCAACACAAATCCAATATAACCGTCTCAACAGACGATACGACTCGTAACTCCCACGACAACTGACGAACAAGAACACAAGAATACGAACTCACAAGAATACGAACACGAACACGAACACGAACGGCTCGGAAGAACAATACACGATGATACGAAGCTCGAACCCCGCCCGACCGCAGACCCAAACACCACACTCCAATCCAGCTGCCATCCCCTCCATTCGCCTCATCTCCGCAACACCCTCCGCAGCCGGTTCCTCGGCCGATGGCAGTGTCGATGCATCGCAAGCCTACAACCGCTCACTAGAGGAGGCATGGGCGGCAATAGCCCAAGCCCCATCCGCCATAGCACCCAAACCCACCACCAGCGCCGAGAACCGTAAGCGCCTGGTCCCCAAGAAAAGCAAGCTCAGCCTACTCGGCATGGGCATCGGACTCGGCTCTTCGGGGGCGTCTGCGACGAAAGAGCGCGCGCGCGACTTTTCGGATATCGCTAGGCGCGTGGGCGCTGATATGTCCGCGCGGGGCGGGTTCGAGATCTACGTCGACCCTGAGGTGGGCGACGAGCTTGGGGAGGTGGTTGTGGTTAAGAAGAAGAAGTCAAGGGTGGCGCTGGATGGGATGGCTTGGGGGGCGAAGGAGGTGACGAATGTGCCCAAGGTCCCGAGGGATAATAAGGAGAAGGAAAAGGGAGGGCTTTTGAAGGTGAAAGTAGAGGAGGGCCAGAAGTGGTGGAGTATTGGCCGAGGGAGGAAGGATTCGAAGGAGGAGAAGAAAGATAAAGAGAACAAGATAAGTCAACAACGTGAGTTTTTTCCGTTTCCTGCTTTGACTCTCATTCCTGATGTGTGTTTTTTTGTGTAGCTGTCGAGTATATTCATGACCCTCATCCACGTTCCAAAAGTAATTAGCATGCCTTCTCTATCGCTTGATATGTTTTGACCCTCTCTTTGATAGCCCCAGACCTCTTCAAGCCTAGCAAAGACGCGCGCGCTCGCTTCAATTCTCTGGATTCAGGCATCCTGCTCAACGGTCCTATTAACATGGGCACTTCACCCACTGTGAACCACTTCCCAACGTCCGGCAGCGTAGAGCATCTGCAGCCTGCACCTGAATCGATACGGGCCAAGACGCCCAGTACGGCCTCACGCTCCGCCACGCCAACGATGTTTTCTCGTTCGGCCACGCCTATCGCCTCAGGCTTGCTCGCACCGCCTGCTACGCTTGGCGTGCCGGGGCAGCAGCAGGGTGGAGCACAGGGCTCCATTGCCATACGCGCCATGCGTTCCGTACGATCGATTGCGAGGATTGGCAGTTGGGCGCAGTTGAAGAATACGCCTGCTCCTGGAGCTGAGGATGTCGCTGTGGAGGCTGTCAAAGGTGAGAAGAAGGAGAAGGAGAAGAAGGATAAGAAGAAGAAATTAGCGGAGGGGAAGGAGAATGCTGGTGGGGAGCGCAAGGAGAAAGGGAAGAAGGAGAAGGAGAAGAAGAAAAAGTCGGTGAAGAAGGACAAATCGATGGAGAAGGAGAAGGACAAAGCGCAGAACACGATCCGACTATCCTCCTCATCGTTTGAGGCAGGCGCGCTCACTGCGTCACCTGGTCCGGCGCGATCTGTCTCGCCCTCTCAGTCAGCGATGGCACAAACTCTGGGGCCTAAGAAACTCAGCATCCTCGGCTTGGGCTTGCCTTCTTCGTTACGGCTGCCATCCGCTGCTGCAGCACGCGTTACCTCGACTGCATCTTCGACAGCCTCTGCTGTCGTCGGGAACATTGGCGCGCCACAGAGACTCAGCGCAGATTATGCCAAAGGTCGAACGTCGCGTTCTAGCGTGGCCGGCGCGAGGCCCGCATCGCAGATGTCAGCGGCGTCCTCGGCTGGATCGTCACTCCGCCCTTTGAGTACCACTAGCAGCGCAAGCCGGAGCTCGCATAGCTCCGCAGGCAGCGTGCGATGGGACGAAGAAGGGTTGGAGACTGTGCGCGAGCAAAGGCGGCTGGAGCGAGCGGCGTCAGGGAAAGACGAGAAGACAGAGAGACGGACGAGCCGGGAGAGCAAGCATAGTGTCGAGGGGCGCAGACGCACGCCACTGGCCGCTGTCTTCCCGGAAGCTGCTTCAGCTGAGGTGGACGGGGACGATGAGATGGATGTAATTGATCACAAGAGGTCGAGCTACCCGATTCTGACAATCGAGGAGGCCACCGCGGATGGGCATGGCGCGATGGATTCCGAGGACGAGATCGCGGAGGAAAAGGAAAGCGTCGAACAGGAGGCGGTCGTTTCGGCGGCGACGACGCCCATGAAAAAGGCGCGGGCGCGCCCGCTGAGCGAACAATTGCTTGGCAAGAGTCGGCCGAAACCTATGTACGAAGATGAAGAAGGTTTGCCATCCTTTCCTTGAAATGTTTTCAACATGTATTGATTCTGCGTTCCTCCAGGCGTTTTATCTATCCTTGATGCAGCTACCAATGATCTTGCTCTGCTCATCAACAACCTGGACCTACAGGCTACCCCAAGCACCCCAGGAGATCTGACCCCTTTGCGCCCTTCACTTTCTACTGATGCTACTCCTAGTGATGCTAGCCAATCTCAATCTCAAACGCCCACTTTCTCGCAGCAGAAGGCGCTCCGGAATATGGCAGACAGTCCACTGAAGACGCTCAGGAAAAAGCAACTCGAGACCGTGTCTAGCGTCAGCTCTCTGCGTCCATACGCCCAATCAAGGGCGTATTTTAAGCCGGTGGTTAGAACTGGTACGCTTGATCTACTACCTCCAGCGACGATCGAGGAAACACGTCCACTTGCCTTGAAGAACTCAGTCAGCAAAAGTATCAACGCTAATGCGAATGCGGCGTACATTTCCCAACAAATCGCACCGTGGGCGATCCTCCTCCAAGGTCTCTCGCCTGTTCGCGAGAAAGTCAAGACTATCAACGCGAAGGCTACGCCACCGCCTTCTGTTGTCTCTGCGACTGGTACTTTCCGCCCCGGACACAAGCGCACCATGACGCCCGCACCTGAACCTGAACCTGAACCCGTACTCCAGCCTTTACGGCCTGCGCGCTCGAAACTCATGTTCCCTAAGCCGAAGGCCAGTGGTTTATTCAACAAAGCGCAACCTGAGCCAGTCAAGAAAAGTGACGAAGCGCAAGATGCTATCGACGACCGTATGGATATTGACGAGCTGGAAGTTGGCCGCGGGTCTCTGACCCCAGTGTTCAAACGTATTTTTGAGGACGAACAGGAACGCCAGCGCAAGCGCTTATCGTTGCTCCCTCCATTTGATTTGACCTCCAGCCGTTCTTCGTGTGGCTCCCGTGGATCGAGCCGCCTCAGTGCTGGTAGCAGACGCAGCCATGGTAGCGTCGAATCCCGGGCTCCTATTGCGCGCGAAGCACGTCGCGTTCTGGGTTTGTCGGGTACGATGGGTGGCTCCGATGTGTCGATGTACGCAGGCCCTGAGCCTGACGCGTCAGATCCTGACTCGGATGTACCAGACGAGCTGAGGTATATCCTCAGAGCCGGCGGAAGGGAGAATGGTGTGTCTGTGTATGGCAATGCCCACGAGGACGACATCTCCGTTCAACATCAATACGAAGACGAAAATTCTATGCGAGTCGATCACCCGCCTCGTTCATTCGACAACCCTCCAATTTCTCACCCCATTTTCCGCGCCGCCTTGATAACCGACGACGACGAGCCGCGCGCCGTTTCCGAGAGTCCAATGTCAGACGACAACACCAAGGCATCCTTCGACTGGACGGGCGAGCTCCACTCGCTCAACGCCTCCGGCGCGTCCGACCGCAGGAGCTTCGTCGAGCAGCTCGAGCAGGCATTCCGCACGCCAGCGAAAGTCGATCTGAAATATGCGTTCGGCGACGCGCTGCAGGTGCCCCCGCCGATGCCTAAGTTGCCTGTGCCGCCCGTGCCGCGGGTGCGTGTGGCGGTGGGGCTGCGCGCGGATGAGAGTACAGCTAGCATGGATGAGAGCGAGGATGAGATGGGCGACTATGATTCGGGCGCCCTTGAGGGTGTGGTGGATCTGGGCGATGGGAGCAGTGGTGTGTTGATGGATGGGCTTGGGAGTGAGAAGAGGTTGGTGGATGTTGGGATGCCGAGCATGGCGATAAGTGCCTTCGGGGATTCGACGAGCGCGAAGAAGGATACATTGGCGGTACAGGAAAGTCAGAGCCAGAGCCAGTCTCGTTTCGATATGTTCCTCAGTGCCGAGGAGCGCATCGCCGACGTTGTCGAACCTTCAATGTTCGTCGAGGATACGGATAGTCGCGAGAGTGCGCCGAGCTACGAGGATCCAACGGAAGACAGCATCTTCAACCGCAGCGCGTCGGCCAATGACTCCAAACGCCCATCGGATGGAGAACTCGATACTTCGTTCCGATTCGGAGGTCTGCCACGCGAGGAGTCGTCGGTATCTCTGGAAATCAAGCAGCAGGAGAGGCCTCTTACGCTTTCAGATATCATTCCGCCTCCCTCACATGCCCGTGCGCTCTCTGAATGTTCCCTTGAGGACAACAGCTCGGTTCTCAGGGAGATTGACATGTTGATCAACATTCCGTTTGCACGCGTCGCACCCCCTACTGCTACCATGTCTGCTAACGCTGTAACTCAACGCCCAGGCATCCAAGCGCGCACCGCAAGGCCACAACGAATTCAGGAGCCTGCTGTGAACCGCCGCAGCATCTACAAAGCGCCCTCGCGCCCGACTTCAGGTGTAAGCTTCACTGGCCTGAGCGACTCCTTTGAGGAAGCTCGCCGCAATTTCGAATTCACGTCTGAAAGGCCGGCGTTCTATCCTCCGCACGCTGCCGCCCACGCACGGAACGCTTCCCGTGGCGGACGGCGCGCAGCGAGGCATGCTAAAATGGAGTCGGTCTTCAGTATTGCGTCGGTTTCTTCCTACGGGCGCGTCATCCACGCAGGCTCTAACGACCCCTTCCAATACGCGGACGCTCTGATGCCACGCGTCAATGAACGTCCGAGCTCTGAAAGCCTTTCCGCGATTATGAGCGACCTGGAGGATACCTTTGCGTTCCGCCGCGCTGGGGATGATAACTTCGTCATACCCACTAGTCTGAGGTACTTTGGGGGTGGGGCTGGCGCGCGTAGGAGGGAGCGTGTCGCGAGCGATGCAAGTACCTTTTCGTTCCATGCGCCGTTGCCTTCTTTGGTGCGCGGGCATAGACGTCGGGAATCCAATATGTCGGTGTCGTCCATCGCTCCTCCGGTCAGCCTGTACAACCGTGGTCACTCTCATGGCTTCGGCCACCGCAGGAACGATTCCACCGCTAGCAGCAGCTCTATGGGCCACTCGTATTCATACTCTTACTCCTACGCGAGGCACAGCCAGGCCTGGCGATCGGCGCATCGCAGGGACATGTCCACTGACTCAGTTTCCATGGGCAGCGAATTTTCTCTGGCGTATATCGGCCGCCCAGGCGTCGGAGACAAGATGTTCGACCGCCCAGGGCTCGGCGAGAGGATGTTCGATGTCCAGGGTGATTTAGGCCCTTTAACGTCGATCACAGCTTCCCCGGCCGAGAGCACCGCGCGCTCGACTTTCAGTCTTGCACAGGAGCACCACCATCTCGAGATCACCGAGGCATATGATTCGTTGCCCTACGACTCGATCATTGATGAGGAGCGTCGCTTCGAGGATGTTGAGGACTCGCTGTTCGAGAAGACGGGTTGGGAGGTTCAGCGCGATAGTATTGAGTCGGAGGAGGTGTTTGGCGATTATCCTTCTGCCCAGCATGTCGTCGATGCCGGTGGTAACCGCTTGCGCCCGCCGCTCATCCAGAGCCACCGGTGGTCTACGTATACTTCGGACAACACCACTGGAGTGCTCTACGGTTCGGATAAGTCGGCTGTCATTGGCGAGGAAGATACGATGCTAAGTGTAAGTACTCCTCGGTCCTCGGAATTTTTGTGTTTAATCGTAAACTTCTTATCGCAGATGCTTGGAGGAGGTCAAGCTCCCGTACGCCGTCAATCTATCCTCGAATCGCCTTGCCCACGCGTCGAGAAACGCAAGCACTCCGCCATGCAAGGTCTACGCATGTTCAAGGGCAAGCCACTGGAAGACTACGAGTCCCCTAGCAAAGCGCGCATCGTAGAGAAACCCTCAATTGCTTCTACATCGTCCTTCCAATTCGGTGGCGAGCGTATGATCAAGGCTCAGCACGGTTTGTTAGAGCGCCAGAGCTTGGAAGATAGTGCTCTCATTGCTGATGGCGAAGATCTGGCTGCTGCTTGTATGTTTTTTTTATGACTGTGCACAAAGTCGTTTGCTGATCATCCTCGTTATAGACTTCTCTGCTCCAGTTTTCTCCCGTCCCGGCCCCGCGACGCGCTCTCGTTCCAGTACCTGCACCTCGAGCTCTGGATCCGGATCTGGCACTGACACGCCACCTTTGTCTACTGGCGGTGAAACGCCTCCATTGTTACACCAATCCGACGCCTCTTCTGTATCTGGAGGATCACAGTCCAGTATTGACCTTTCGCAAATCAATATCGCGCTCTCCAATGCCACAAGCCCTGTTTCTGGTATGCATCACCGCATCCGTGCTCGCGCTCGTGGTGCGGGACACCGTCGTCGATATTCTAATGCTCAGAGAATGTCACGGTCGTCGGTATACGAGACAATCGACGAAGACGCGGAGCTGACAGGAACGCACACGAACCTCAGTGCAGCCGGCAGTCCTGCCGTTTCTGTTTTGGCATCTGTGAAGAAGGGTGATGACACAACTACGAGACAAGCAGTTTTTATTGTCGACGAAGATACGGCTTCATATGATGCCCGTCACGAGTCAACATGGGATGATGAGCGAGGCATTGTTGCTCTCCGGAAATATTACGCTCTCAGGGATGAAGCGCAAACGACAGTCACTGAAAGTAGGAGGATGTGGTCTGATACGCCGTTCTCTCTCTTTGCGATTCAGAGTAAGTGATCAACAGTCTGTTGTATCCCTTCCAATTGACTAATGTAACTTCGGCAGCCTTCGAAGCACCAGCCGAACCAGCTGGAATGCAAGCTCTGCTCGAGTACTCTGTGCAGAACTATGGCCCCCTTCCTTCAGAGCTCCGTCCTCGTCGGGTGCGCTCGCGTACATCCTCGCGCCCTTCGCCGTACCCCCAAGGTCGACTGTCGAAAACAACAGCGTCTCCCGAAACGACGCGAACCGCCAAATCTACGCTTTCCCCAGAACATACCCGTGTCTTCCAGAACAGCAAAGGCTCTACCACGACCATCGACAGTCAACGCACCCCGGTGCTCCAGGATAAGCCTCTGGGTTATAAGAACAAGAACACCGCAGCGCCTGCTCTCGGCGCCCTCAAGCCTTTCTCGCCGCTCGTTATGGACATCGAGCCCAAGCAGGAGAATGCTTATGGGCTTGCCCCCAACGCACGCCCTCGCGTTGGGTCCGGGGCACGGCGCACAGCACTTGGATGGTCAAAACGCAGCACAGGGAAATCCTCTTCGGGTCAGAAGGAAAATGCCGTCGCGGCTGGCACTATCATGACGTATGTCTATTCTTTTTGCTGAATAGCGGTTACTGACTGTGTAGTCTAATCTTTCTAGTCCTGGTGATAACCTTCGTCTGAACCGACCTCGCCCTCGTGGCCGTCCGACTCCTGGAGGACGTACGCCTGCTGCTCAGAACCGGCCGATTCGCATCTAAACATCGACGATGATCATTCAACTCCGCTTGCAGGAGCCTATTGCTATTGCCCTATGCTATGCCCTATCCCTATGCTCCACCATTTGCATGACTTCATCCACAACATCTCATCCTCATCTTCATATCTTCCATTTCACTCACGCTAGCGCTTGCGCTATGTTACGTGACTATTTGTTTCTCTTTGGCCGAGTACTCTTCATCGGCTACTGTTACTTTCATGTTTCCCTCAAGATATTCACGATACGCTTACGTTCACGATTTTTCCAACTTACGATTTTTGTTCTCCCAATTTCCGTTTTTGTGCTCCTTTTCTTGAAACTGATATGGTCCATCTTACCATTATCTACGCTGCTATCGATGTTTTCATGCTATTTGCTTCCGCATGTTCTTAGTCTCATTGCTTTCTGTGTACCTTCAAGTTGCCTTCAAGGACAGTCTATCCTCTTGTCCTTGCGCTCTACTTCCTGATCTCACTCCACCAAAAATGTGATGTCAGAGCGAGGTCAAGCTTCAAAGAGTAGTCTGTATCCTGTAAAGTAGAATGTAATCTATCTTTTGTGTTCGTCGATCGAATACAGCTGATCATGTTGTGTGTTGAGTTAGTCTCTTATAACAGACCTTATAAATCAAATGATAATCAATTTGATTAGTGTTGAGTTGTTATATGTTGACATTGAGTAACTATTATTAGATCTTGAGCAAACGAACGATTTTCTGATTTGCACCAAATTTGCACCACTCAAGCCTCACTAAGTACTCCTCACTTTTGCTTGACCTTGACCTTGACTTCGCTTTCACCATGGATGCTACATCTTCTAAACCCGCATGCGCACTTCCATCCGACCTAATCGATATCATCATATCCAACCTCGTTCGCCATAAGAACCCCATCGCTGGTGCGAAGTTGACACGCCTCGAACGACGCGACCTAGCCTCCTGTGGGCTCGTTTGCAGACCCTTTTATCTCCCCTCTAGACGATATCTTTTCTCTACTTTGACTATCAATCTCGACCTGCATAACTCGGACGGGAGCGAAATTCGGCTCAGTCGCAATGGACTCGTTGACATACTTACAGGTAGCCCGCCATTGCAGGACCAGATACGCCATCTTGTTGTCACGTACATGGTCAACAAGTCAAGCCCGTCGATTTGGGCAGGAGTGAGCGGGAATGCCCCAGGAGGTGATCATTTACAAGCCATTGTGCCTCGTCTTCCTGCACTTAGAAAGTTGACTCTATCCTCCTCTCTACCCGGTCGTCTGTCATTTTACAACCATGCAGTAGTATCGGTTCTTCATCAGTTGACCACCATATGCCCTCACTTTCGCTCCCTTGCGCTCTGCGAGATATACAGAGTCCCACATGATTTCATTCATTACTGGGCAAATATCTCTGAACTAAAGCTCCATCGCACCTTTTTCGACAGGCTAGGCAGTTTCAATCATACTATCGGAGAACGTCTAGCTTCAGGGCAAATCAGAATAATGATCGATAAACCAAACCTTGAAAAACTCTACCTCAGCGGTGGAATGTATTTTCCCGAACGTCTACGCTATTCTCTCAATCCTCGTCGACTGCGGTTTTTACAGATAGCAATTGATACTCGCGCAACGAATCTTGCGGTATCTGATGTAGTGCATCTAGTGCATAGAATCTCCCCGGAGTTACGTCACTTATCTCTTAAGAATGCTTCCTGTGAGTTTTGTTTTTCGGAATTGTTCAATTTTTGCTAATGATTCTTATGACCAGCCGAACCCTGGCTCGAGATGTTTTCAAACAATGTCCTCCAGAACCTTACTGTCCTTGACATCACGGAAAACACGCGCATGCATGTTGACTTACCGAACATTGCACGTTTTCTGACACCCGAATGGTCTGACGTCGTATCGAGCATCGAACGCATATTTATATCTATCAGTGGCGATAGCGATGATATGATTGAAATGTTTGATCATAACTTTGGGTGGCTGGAGCTCGATGAATTGTGGGCAAGCCCTCAGTACCAACGACTCATGGAGGTTAACATTCGACTGGTCTTCACTGCCGCCCAAACCAATCGGACCTTCCTGCTACTGAAGAATAACACGAACAAGTTATTGAGGCGGATCGAGAATTCTTCGACCCGTCTTCTCCCTTTGGTGACCGGCACGCCACGCATCTCCTTCCATTTCTATGTTAAGATCAGTGCATTAAGCCGATATATATCTTGGAGTAATCTGACTGGGAAAGCGGCCAACTTTAGTCTCTGAACCAACGATTGGCCCGACTCGATATACGAATTTGTCAAACATTGCATTGTAAATGTTCAGACAAGCGCAAGCGCATAGCAGCAACCAACATACGCATGACGGCGAATACACCTTCCGCTACGGACCACGGTGAAGATTGGAAAGTCGGCTGCGAAACTTTCGATCCACTTCACGCGGGTTTAGACGCCAACAGTTCCGGGGAAAGTCATCTACCCGGTGGAGATAGCATATAGTGCTATTACCTCTTTGACCTCTTTGCTCAAAATAGCCTATTCCGACGTCTAACGTTTAGCTGTCTATGAATAAAATGACATGCTCGGTCAGGAGTCGGTCAGGACGCTAGACGTGGCTTGGATGACCAACTGTCCTCGCAGCGGGGCCTGAGTGCACGTTCTGTGATATGACACCGTCGTAAGAGGATAAATATTGGTGGTATTGGGTCGTGTAAAATGCTTTCCCGTTGGCCCCACTCCTAGTCAGTCTGATCCCCTCGCTAGTTATGTCTATATACGCTAGTGATGTCGAACAACCCACCACTGCACGCTCTTCTACTATTTTGGACGAGAAGCTTCAGAGGGATGCAAAGTCTGAGCGAGTGACCGCGGAGGAGGTGGAGGTAGAGGAGCTTCAGCTGATCCCAGTGGAGTTTCCTGAAGGAGGATGGAAAGCGTGGGCTACCATTGCTGGAGCGTGCGTCTAAATGTGCTTAACATTATACTCGCGGTTTCTTATTGGACTGATCTTTCAGTTTTCTGGTTCAGTTCACGTCTTTTGGGTACATCACATAACTAATTCTGTTGAGCTAGATTTCCTAATTTGTGTATCAAATTCGTTTAGGTATATCGCGTCCTTTGGCGTATATCAAGACTACTACGTTCGGGAATACCTTCCCAATTTCTCGACGAGCGATATTGGGTAAATCATTAATAACATTCTTGACTTGCTACCAACTGACAGATTTATTAGATGGATTGGTGGAGTGCAAGTGTGTCTGAATTTTGCTCCTGGGATTATAGCAGGAAGACTGTTTGACAGAGGATATTTGTGCGTCTCTACTCCAGCCGCATATGTCCAGCGGCCGTGTTAAATGATGTTCATACAGCTATTATCTTATGGCAGCCTCTATCCTGCTGTACTCTATCGCCCGTACGTCGCTGCACCCGCACTGCTCACCAGGATGATCTCATGAGAATTTGGGGATATGCTAGTCTTTATGCTGTCTATATCGCATGAAGGATCGTATTACCAGGTAAAGTAGTGGAAGTTATGCTCTTCAACGCGACTTTCTGACAGAATACTTAGGTCTTTCTGACCAATGGAGTTGCGCTCGGACTGGCGTGCGGGTTAACGTACTCATCAAGTCCGCACCATTTGTTTTCATCCCTCCGCGCTGGATGGTGTCCTTTCTTACTCATTCACGTCGCTCTTTAGGTCTGGCTATTCCTGGCCATTACTTCAGAAGAAAAAGAGCCTTCGCAGTGGGTATTGTATCTTCAGGATCGGCGGTTGGTGCGTGCCTTTCCGATTTACTGTTTGCTTGTACAGAGTATTAAATAATGTTTGTTCTACTCAGGAGCGGTCATCCACCCGATCATGCTTAACAAGTTGATAAACGGATCAGTCGGCTTCCATAACGCGGTTAGAATTAGCGCCGCCATGAACGTCTCCCTCCTTCTTGTGGCAATGTCGTTGATGCGAACGCGGCTACCGCCCAAGGAGAAAAACGGTAGCTTTCCGGTCATGCAGTGGCTACGCCAGCCAGCCTATACTCTCTTAGTGTTTAGGTTCGTTCTTTCGCGTATACCAACTAGTGGCTATAATAATCAAATCTTATATTTGTGTTAGCGCCTTCCCGTGCTTTCTTGGGTTATTTTATGGTCCATTCTACATTCAACTGAATGCGGTGACGCATGGTGTCCCAAAAAGATTGGCATTCTATTCAGTAAGCTCCCATAAATAGACAAAACAGCACTATTCCGTTCACGCGCCTCAATATTATTATCAAGGTTTCCATACTGAATGCAAGCAGCATATTTGGACGCATCCTACCAGGAGCACTTTCACACAAATTCGGAAGCTTCAACATGGCTACGTTCTTCACCATTGGAGCAGGTATAATCATCATCGCTATGATTGCTGTTCATAATTTTCTTGGGACTGTATTATTTGGCGTGTTCTTTGGTTTGTTCTCTGGGGCATGTATCGCGCTTACACCTGCTATGTTTGGTACGTAATAGCTGCATTGCACTCTCGTGATATCTCCTGAGCTTGGTGTATATGTAGCTCAAATGGCAGACCATCCCAACGAAATTGGTACACGTCTTGGTATATATTTCGGATTAGGAGGTGTGTTTCTATTTCCCTGAAATTATTCCTTCGTGACACTGATGTTGTGTTCTACGGTACCATAGGATTCTTCGGCCTATTTGGTGAGTTGCGCTTCTCTTCTATATTCTTCAATAATGCGTTACTCAATAATCTATCGCCAACAATAGCAAACCCAATCTTGGGCGCACTACTTACGAGTCAATATCACTGGCCCAGGCCTATCGTATTCTCTGGAGTTAGTGCACCTTCTGCTGTGTCTCGAGAAAATTCTGAAGTTTTGATTTGCGTACAGATAGGCATGATCTTGACTGGCATCACCTACGGCGCCTCCAGACATTTCGTGGTTAAGCGCCTGGGAACTCACAAAGTCTAAAGATTTACGAACAAAATTGCTCAATAGATGAAGATTATTGTGTTTCGGAACTGTTCTTTGCATAACGAGCCGCCCCATAACGAGCATACTTCGCATAATGACCTGTAGCCACAACATAACTGTACTATATATCACTGTAATTTGTTCTAAGAGGCTGCAAGAAATTCAAATCACACTTAAAGAAGGGGAATGTCAATAGCCGGGCCAGGTGGACTCCGGCGAAAAATAGCAACATGAGAACTACAACAAACCGTACAAATACAAAATCTTCGCGTTCAACAGACTGAGGATTATTTATTGACTACTCAATGCTTTTCGAACTCGCGAGTGAACTCATCAAGAGCATCCAAAGTAAGCCTCAAGTGTTCATATGTAACTTTTTCGCCCTTGCCAAGAGCGAGCGAATGGGCTGTCCTGGCTGCGTTCTTGATTTGACGTCCATTGATGCCACGTTTGGCTAAGTCTTTGATATCAGCGTCCGTTATACCAGATGCAACAGGTCCCATCTTTTTGATAAATGCCTTCCAGACTTGTTCTTTTGAATCTTGAGTAAGGTCGCCAAAGTGTAGAGCGACATGGATGCGTGACAAAAAGGCCTCATCGAAGGCCTTCACTCGATTGGTCGTGAGGAAGAGAATGCCTCTGTAGTATTCGACATGACGGAGGCTAGTAGGAGATTTATAAGATTCTGATTGGGGCATCAAAAACGAGACTTACAATACAGCAACCATGGCATTTCTTTCGAGATCATGAAGAGAGCGGCGTTCGAGGAATACATCCGCTTCATCAATAAGGACAATGGCCTTCCATGCAGTTGCCACGTCGAAAATCCTGTCAAGGGCAGCATCAAGCGCGCCAGCAGTGGTTCCCAAATCGCCGCCACCCACAATGTACAGCGGTCTCTGTACATGCTCGCTGGTTGCCTCTGCAGAAAATGTCTTACCCACACCGGGGGGACCGAACAGGTTAACGACGAGACCGTGCCCCTTGTCCTTGATAAAGTCGTCGAAGCCAATCTCTTTATGGTGAGCTTCCACCAAGGATTGCAAAAGGTGCTTCCGTTCTCCCGGGAGGACGAGATTTTCAAAAGCGTCTTGATTCCAGTTTACGTCTTCGACCTTTTCGACGTCAAATTCCACTATCAATCATTTCTAGTTAGCGCTTGAAGTCAAAGATCTCTGCTCAAACCTACACCACACTTTATCGGAAAGGCTGAAGCCATATACCGTAGTAGGAGTCAACAGAAGGTCATCGGCGGAGATTTCAACCTCGGAAGTGTCGTCGATGGACTGCTTGGCCAAAGTATCTACAATAGCCGTGATCAGTATAGATATAAAGGAAATATAAAGCGAGTACACCAACCGGAGGGGATTATAGGTAAAATAGGAGGGATCAAATTGCCATATTCATCATATGAAACGACGTTGTTTATATTGTTGTTGTTGTTGTGGAAGCGACCATCTTTGGTTGTGCTGGAAGTGTCATCTACTTGAGGGGGAACAGGAAAAGGGAGGATGTGATTGGGGTTCAGACGACGGAAAGTCGCTCTATCAACCATAATTCGACTTCGAATCTGTTGAGATATGAGCTGCAAGCGTGAGTAGAGTTTTTGTTTCATTCGCTCACGTTGTGCTTCAAGAATTTATCTCCAGATTTCAAGGCAGCAATTCCTTCGTATTGCTTATGATGCTGGCCAATTAGAGAGACCCATTTCTTTGCGCGCTTCCGGATTGTGTCTTCGAGCCCTTTAGGGTCTGGGTGAAACTGAATGGGATAAGCATCCATGCCATTGATCTTGAACGTCCCCTTGGTAGGTCGAATATGGACGGTGGTCTGCACCCTGCCTACTACAACACTGTGAGTGATTGGCCGATCCACCAAGTCGAGACTCTCTAGATTGAGTTGGAAAACAGCCTTCCCTTCAACAGAAGTGCGCGTCCAAGAGGTAAGCTGGAATAAGCGAGGTAGACCAGTGATTGCGCAGCGTCCCACTAGCACAGACTTGGGAACGAAAATGGCGTACAAGAGATCAAATGTAATTTCTCCGTGAGACGTAAGGTGCTCAATTTTGTTCAGCGTCATACGGAAGTCACTTGCAATGGTGGAAGTCAGGAGATTGACAGAGGAAAGAATGTGGTTTTCCTCAGAGGTCCGAGGGGATTTCGCTTTCAGCTCAGCGGCGTATTGAAGGAAGGAAGGATAGAAACCAATAAAAATCTCCGGATCCATCTGTTGCGTATTCAAGGCATTAGTATAACCAAATAAGCCGCTTTAAAGTAGAGTTTGCTCCACCTCCAAAGGATCATTGTTCCAGGAGATACCTGGCCACGACTTAATGACGTCCTTGCAGGCTTTGAGGAGATATCCACTTTTGATCACGAATTTGAATGAAGGTTCCACGTTCTCCTGCCTAGAGATTGTGCGAACGATGCTAAAATAAAAAGCGTAAGAAAATTATGATTCGAAGGAAGAGGATGCGGAGGACTACTAAAATTCTTACACGAAGGTAAAATCCTTCCAGATATCGTTGGTACCTCCGCCAATGATTGGGACAGTCTCGACAGAGACATTGGCGCTCATACTCTGAAGAGGAGTATCACTATACGCATATGAGAACTTGAATAGAGACAGAACTTACCCTGTACTTCCATGACTTGGTCCACCAACTATAGTAGTAGTCAACGCGTTTAACTTTCAACGCTGGGACAGGAAGGTTGTCCTCCTTCGTAACGGCAGTGACCTTGGACTCATTGTCGTCGTAAATCGATGACTCCTCCGCTATCTGAGAAGAAGATCCAGCGGCAGAGTTTCGGACGAGACTAGAAAAGCGGCGGTGCATCGTAAGTAGAAATCTTTGGGCAAACTGATTCCTTGCTTGGGTCTCTGACCTTTTATATGTAAATTCGTGGCAGAGATAAGGATTCACTTAACGTGGCATTGGGCGATGATTTCGTATCAGTTGACTGATGAATGAGCCTGGATATTGACGACGGCTGCGCAGAAGTACGGCGAAAGCTGTGCGTATTGAGTAGAGTGACTCACAACGCGTCGCTCCAGGTCTATTTGACACTATCAGAAGCACCTATATACGACGTAAATAGTGCACACCATATAGCCATATTCCCATCTATGCCAAGTATGAATGAGTTCCAAGCTGTGACGCCTACTGCCGCCCACCGTAAATAGGTGAACCAGAATGACGAATTGATTCAAAAGGTCAACTGGATTTCAAAATTGGGTAAATAATTTGTGCTATATGTATCGGTGATATAACATGAGTCTACATACAAGGAAAATACATGTAGCATCGTCAAGCACCTGGCCTAGAAACAGAACATCGAACAAATAAGAGGTTTATGACGGGTATATAAGGGAGAATGGGGGCACGGCTACGCAATATCAGCGCCCACGGCCGTAGTCTGATCCTGCATTCAAGTTTGCATTGATAATCTGCGAAGGCGGAAGGTAAGCGCCGCCTCCCGCATAACCTTGTCCTGGGTCTGGATAGCCCTGGTTATAGTATACACGCTCATTATGAGCGGGGAAAGAGTAGGGCGCGTATCCTCCATAAGGAGATACTTGAGCGGGGGGCGCAGGAGGCGCATAACTACCCTGATAGCGGGCATTGTATCCTCCAGAACTACCAGTAGTCTGTGCCATGACAGGGGCGCTATTGCTCATTCGAGGCAATGTAGGGGCAGCAGCAGCTGCGAAAGGTTTCGTTGGTGTTTGCGACAAGCCAGAAGGATCCGTATTCCAGACTAAGAGACCGTCAGTGAAAGGTTCAGTGAAGGAAGAAAGAAAAACAAACAATTGCTAGCAATCATGGAGGTGCGTCTATCGCGACGTTTACGGCGCCACAGAATAAACCCAAATCCTAGTAAAAACAAAACGATGATGGCGCCTATGATTCCGCCAACGATAGCCCCTGTATGGCTCGAAGAAGCGGCGCCGTTCGTGTTCGAAGTATTTGCAGAAGCCGAATCAGCATCAAGAGCCGCCGTCGTGCTCTGCGCTGGAGAAGTCACAGTAACTGTGATATTCACAGGCACGGTCGAGGATGTTGTCGTAGAGCTGGCCGACGTTGTGGAGGAGACAGACGTCGTCGTCGTCAAGCTGCTAGTGCTTGACGTTGTAGAGGTGCTCGTAGCTGAGGTACTAGTAGTGCTGCCTATCGGAAGAGTTGGAGTAGCAGGCGTACTCTGCAACACCATAAGATAATCCAAAAAGAAAGGATCCGACACGGTGGGGTGTGAGATAGTCAAAGTGTGTGTCCCATCAGCCAGGACAGGAGATTGAAAGAAAAGCTGGCTAAATTGCGTGCGCGCAGCTTCAGTAGCTCGAAAAAGAGTAGCAGTACCACCATCGATACTGTACGCCGAAACCGGAGCTACAGACGCAGGAGTTAGCTTGGCCGGTATTGTTCCATAAACGCCAATGCTGCTTCCTACGTCGAATTGAATTAGCATATTTTGCGGCGTAGATGCGCACTGACTCACCCACGAAAGTAACTTTTGCAGTTGAGCCAGCAACAGCGGTCCAACTAGTGGTCCCATTGTATTCACTTTTAGATCCAGCTTGTGCCCATCCCGGTGAATAAATGATGGAAGCATCCCTATCATCAAGGGCTAGTATACCCATCCTAAAAATGGAGGTACCCAAACAGTGACTTTGAGAGATAAAGAAAGGACTGGGGAACTAAAAGAGTGAGACGAGGTGCGGCAACATGCACGGAAGAGGGAAAAAGAGTCGGTCGCCCTAAAGTTGATGTTGATTTTGGTCGCTGTGAACGACCGCTGGTTGCCAACATGTCAATTGGATGTAACCAGTTAGGCTCAAGAAAGGAAAGCTTGGCTTCTCGGAATCAGAAAAGCACTTTGTGAGCACTCGGTTGTCCGAGGTGGTCCGGGGATTGAGCCGGATCCTCCATCTGATCGGCGATAAAGGGTCTGAGCTTCCGAGTTGAAGGCAAGTATCTTCCAATCTATATAATGAAGTTCGCAATAAGCGTATTTCACCTTTGAATGAAAGAAATACGATTTTGAAATACAAATAATTGAACTAGAACTTCCTACACAAATGCATAAATTTAGGTAGTTGAAAATATGATACGTACAGCCTCGTCTCTGTTCAGTTCACTCCAGGCCTCCGTCCCCATTTTTGGTGTTCACTTGTACGCCTTCTTGAACAGAGCAGACAGTCATCACAGAGCATAGTCCTCCAGAAGTTCCCGCACCCCAGCCATCGTTTTTGCTGCCCGTGGTTCGAAAATCACATTGAACGGCAGTGGATGCGTATTCGCTGACTCAGTGAACGCTAGGTCATCGATGGGCGAAAATGGATCAGGCTTCAGGTTGAAAGCCCATTGCATCAGGGCGGTATTGATGAAGACAGACCTAATCATGGGATATTCATTTCAGCATGTAGAAATTGAATAAATAATGCAACTTACGCAGTGGCGATGTGCTGCCCGGGGCACACCCGACGTCCAGAACCAAAGGTATATGCATGAAGGTCTTCCCGGAGCTTTCCATCCTCATTTATCCAGCGTCGAGGGTCGAAGGTCTCGGGGTTAGGAAAATATTCTGGATCGCGCCCAACGGACCTGGCGAGACGGGGGAAATAAATGTCTGCGACGAGACTTATAGAGTGAAAACATACCACACGTTACCGATTACACTTGCACCCTTGGGGATAAGACAGCCATTCCAAAAAATGTCCTTCGTTGCTTTGTGTGCGAAGCCTATGACCAAGATTAGCAAAATTGAATAATATGCAGCTGGTTAAATGTACCTCCAGCACTGACCGGCCTCCAACGGAAAGTCTCGAGAACAAAAGCCATTGTTTGGGGTAACGTCTCCTGATCGGCCATTGAAGGCGCACGCTCGCGCCCTACCACTGCATCAAGTTCCTTCTGTACACGTGCCTGAGCCTCGGGATGGGTCACAGCGGCCATAGCAGAGATGGAGATAGCCGACGCAGTAGTGTCAGAGCCAGCGCCAAACATGGATCCTGCGAGATATGCCATTTCGTTCGCGGACAGGTCAAGCTCCGATTGGCGCTCCAGTAGATATTTTCCGAATGATGGTGGCACTTCTTCACCGCGGTCCTAGAGTATTGATTCCTTTGAGATATACGTTGGAATGAGTAGATAAATATAATGCTCACAGCTTGTTTTTTCAAATCGAGTAGCTGGGTTTTGAAGAGGGCAAGCTCTTCAGCATGACCGTCTTGCAGTTCCTTCAAATATCCTGGAATATAGCTTTCCACAGGGTGTTCAATGGATACTTAAAGCGGTATATAAACGAGCCTTACCGGAGGAATGGATATGCTTCAACTTTCCACAGACCTGGACGAAGAGCATTGCCCAATCGCGTCAGGCAGCGGTTGACTGAAATTACTTCAGGATCTTCGTATGATTTGACAGTTTTTCCATAGGCAAGGGCCATCACAACGGCCGCGGAGTATCTGAAAACCTGTTGAGCATGAGAGACCTACGATAGATATAGAGAGCGCACCTCTTAGCATGGTCCTGGTGTCTGTCGGGTTGCTCGATGATATCAAGAATATGTTGACGCGCATTCTTCATTAAAGTCGGCGAGTATGTTGTGACAAGCTTCGGTTGTAAATGTGCGTGCATAGCGCTGAGATATATCCGAAGAACATAAGATTTTCGTGGTGAATCCAAAATGCCGAAAGACTCACCGCCTCATCTTCTTGAACCGATCGCCTGCCGGTGTAAGTAGCATACGCATCCCCCCAGAAAGTGTCTCGCCAGCAGCGATATTTTGCGGTCTATCTACCAACCACGCTCCCTCGCGCTCCATGATGTCGATCGCAGCCTGCATGCGCCCGACGACAATTGTGTAGCTGAGACCTTGACGTAATGAAATAACCGGCCCGTACTGCTGTGTCCACTCCTCGAACTTGCGGTATGCGCTGGACACCATAGATTAGGTAGATGCTTTTTGGATAAGTACTAGTAACATACAAGGCTTTAGGGATAGAATTGCCAAGGATGCCTTGCGGAGGGCCTGGTGGAAGGGGTGAACGTGATCCACGTATGAAACGTTGGTGGATGAACGCAATGGTCGTGAGACATAGTGCGACTGCAGCAATTGTCTGTGGCTGTAGCAGGACTTCTGTTAGATGCAGCGACGACATTGTGAGGAGTGAGATGAGGAAGATCCGCACATGAATCGACTTATGTATGCTTCCCTGTGAAGGTCACGGGTGACCGGTGGAACACAGTCTTCCTGAGTCGTGTGGGGGAATCCAAAACAAGTTCAAGGTCCGGTAAGGGAATCCGATTCCATTTCGGCATCATTGCTAGGTCAATGGAGGGGGAATAGGTGCATATTGACTCTGGCTCGCGTGCGTTGCAAACTCTTCACATTTACTCGCGAGAACATTTGGGTATTCGTGGCCCGCTCGAAGCGCCCCGTATCGCACAAGAGTTGGAATTTGCTTGAATTACTCCAATGCGACCCCAAAGGTACGGTGGGCAAGCCCGTCCTTGCCCATCGGACGCGAGCCCCTTTTGCATTCTCGACTCATGACCGCAACTATAAGAAATACGATGAGATCTACACGCCAATAAAAGGGAATCGTGCTCGCCAATAACTCGTTGAGGCTTAGTCGAGCCTCTCAGGACGATAACCATGAACGCAAAATGTTCAAAGGGTAGATGGCGTGTGCGAACCTATGCGAACTTCAACGAACAGAGGGCAGAAGTTCGGAATTGACTCATGGCGTTGATTTTGTTGTATGTTCAGGTTTTTTTTGTTTTTTTTTTTGGATAAGATCATTAAGCGTTCATCTTGCTTGAAAGTTGAAGTTCGACGAAGCGCGGAATTCTCTTGCGACGCGGGTAGATAAAGGTTACGAAACGTTTGGCGAATCAATCGAGGTATTTGGCAAAAGGCCGTGTAGGAAATATGAGTCAACAGTGCGTGGAACCTGCAAGCGAGCCTCTTTTGAACTCTTAACTTGTTTCGCACCCAATCCAACCTCTTTTGAATCTTTTGCGACCCAAACTGCCAAATGGAGGGCGCAGACGATACGGCGCCTAACGTCGATGTGAAGAAGCTATCTGGGAGGTCGAGATATGATGGTAAGTATACTTTCTCTGTTAACATAGGCCAAAGTCGTTCATTCTTAGTCCACTACATCACCTGAACTTATCATGTATACGCCAATGAACCCTCATTAACTGGGCTGGAATACCTCAAGAAGACCACTATTCGCATCGACACCAAATTTCGGACGATCACCGCCATCTTTCCAGACGCGACCCCGTAAACACACGTCTTGGAGATCCAGTAAATTTCGAAAGAGAGCGACACAGTACCGAGGACACTGATTCCGGACATGGGAGGCACCACCATTCCTACCACCGTAGTCATCGTCACCATCGTCAACCGGACGATAACCGGAGCATACAACATTCAGAGGTGTGTCAGACGATATCATGTATACTGAGATCACATCAGCTTACACATTTCGTTAGACTATCGATGATTCACGCAGACAACGAGCGCGTGAAAATCACAAACACCAACGGAATGACTACATTTCATGGCGCGGCCATCCTTCTGACGTTCGTGGCTCACGAAGCACTAGTCACCGTAGTGGAAATCGCGATTCCGAGAGTACATGTAATTCCGAGCGTCGTGAAGTAAGTGATGGGGTCTATTCTTCTTCTGTGTTTCCAACATTATAATCCTCAGGAGTACGTCGGGTCATCAGAGAAAAAGGATGACCCGAAAGCCTCCGACCACCACGAGCGACATCGCTCACACTCCCATCAGACTAGCCAATGGCGTGTTGTACGTTTCTTGTGCTCTTTTTTGGTCTTACAGAATACTAATCTTCCAAGGTATATGTCCTGCGGCACTCCAATGCGTATTGTATAGTCTGAAAGTCACAGTACCTCTAATTATGAGAAAGACAACGAATTGCAAGCACCGCGCTCGCGTTCTTATGAGAGAGTATACGATGACAGCCGCCGCCGCGACGAGTACGCCAGGCGCTCGCACGCACCGTCCGAACACAGAGGGCGTGGCCGCTCATTGTCTCGCAATTCATTGTCTTCTAGCGACTCGAGCTCTGAATCAGACGGTGACTCAAACGGACATCACTCATCTTCCAGACATCGATCTCGACACAGTCACACGCACTCACGCCATCATACGCGAAGTCGCAGTAGGAGGAGCAGGAGCAGGAGCAGGAGCAAAGAAATGCGTAGCAAGGATGCGGACGACCAATATGGGAAGAAGAGGAAGCGTCACCATCATTCCGAGTCTAGGGACAAAAAGCAAAAGAGGAAAGAACGCGAGCGAGACAAGGGGAGGGACAAGAGTCGAAAGAGAGATCATGAGCGAAGGGAGCGTAAGGAAGAAGAGAGGCGTAGCGTTTTGACTGGGAAGAAGGTGCGTCACTATTTGTTCACGAATTGCCTATAATGAGGGGATACAATGCGCTGATTGCTATTTTCATCTATACATTCCTGTCTGCAGATCAAGCTCAAAATCAAGCAAGACAAGGACGACATCGAGAGGGAGAAGAACAGGATGGATTTGCTGATGTTCCTAAATTCGGCTTTATGAACATAAGACAGCCGAACGCTCGTTATTGTATCGGGAAATCCAATACTTCATCGGGGCATCGGGGGATGAAAGTGGTATTGTCGATGGCGTTGCAAGCCAATCTTTATATTCCGATATGCCACAAATCACTCTTTAGTGACACACATGCTCAACAAGATATACATTCGACTGTGGCCTTCCACGTTAGCTTTTTTGTTTACGTCAGTGACTTGATCAATATTTGGTACCGGCCATACTGCGCGTCATATAACGGATTCCTTTCATATTCATTGCTCATCCGCACTAGACCGACTATTTCAACGACCTTACAGATAATATTCCGACGAGAGCACAAGCATTGATAGCCAGACTGCATGTTTACTGCACATCTTGCGTCACCAGCATGAACCCTAAGTCGTACTCGTCACATAGTGATGGTCCTCAGTGGAGTTGTCAACCAGAAAAGATCTAACAAGACACAGTCGACGAAATCGAGTCCAGGACAGGATATGTATATATTTTATTGAATCGTATCCTCTAAAGATACTTGAAAGATACCGTAGAGCTCAGAAGAGATTACACCTGTAGAGACCGGGAAGTTATTTGATAAATCAAGCCAACGAACATCGAGAGAGAATAACAGTGTCAATTGAGTGGATAGCGGACATAGACACGTCCTTCATAACCTCGCAGATGCAGTATCGCGCCCCCCGATATTCGATTTGATGTAACCTTTTCATAGTTCCCCAAAACCAACTCCAGCTCTGCGGAGCGGAGATGATCAGGAACGTTGACCTCCACTTGAGAGACTCCAAAGTTCAGTACCACAAAGGCACTGGCTTCCCCGTCGTGAAGACCTCGGATGAACATGAACACCGAAGGATGATCATCAGAGATGTGTGCAAAGTTTCCGTAGATCTGATGGGCAGCGAACCACTTCAGGAGGTAGAAGGAGAAGATCACAATGCGGAACACATACCAAAACGTTAAACTTCTTTCGGACAGCAAGCGCTTGTTTCCAAAACGAATGGACACTTCCTTCATCAGAACATTGAGCCTCGGCATTCCACGTTTCATAGTCTCCGTTGACTCTCATCCACGGCGTGCCCCGAGTAAATCCAGCGTTTGGACTTGAATCCCACTATCGAACTATGTCAGACGTAGGTAGAACTCGTAGCGAAGTCAAATAGATACGAACTTGCATAGGCACTCGAGCGTGATCACGAGCTTTTTTCTGGAATCCATCGAGAATATCAGACATATCTGGATCAGCAATCCCTGTCAAAGCTTTCCGTTGCATAAGAATCCTGTCACAAACATGAGATCTGCGTCCCAATTATCAAGACAGAGAACATGCCTGTTCCAGTAATTTATAGATGCCACATCTTTATATTCCTCGATGCCCCATGACCTCGGAAAGTTTTTGAGGCCAAGCTCTTGGCCTTGGTATACGAACTGCGTGCCACCCTGTGATACTTGAAGGATAGCAAGCATTTTGGCTGATATAGCCCGCCATTCGTCAGAGTCATTCCCGAAGCGGGAGACAACCCGTGAATGATCGTGATTTTCGGTGAAGATGCTGAAAACGCATGTTATGAGAGGGAAATGAAAGTCAAGCGGATGATAGACGCACGCGTTCCAGAAACCTTCTTCACGTTTAAATGTTTGCCACCTAGATATAGTCCTCTTGAGCTCAGACAATGACCATCCTTTGAATCGCAACGCCTCGTAATCATGTCCGGCTTTCGGAGAATCCAGATCCATTAACTCAAAGTGGAACACCATATTGAGCTCATTGTTGGCAGGAAGAACGTACCCCGCCAGCTGTTCGGCGTCGTAAGTAAATGGTGTTTCGCCAACCGTGATAAGGTCGTGTTCTGCGCAGCACCGAAACGTTCGCAAGATAAGCACGAGCGTGGCTAATTTTCAACACTGTATGGACGTACTAGATAACACTTTAGTATTCATTTCCTTGATGAATTGGTGAACTCGTGGGCTACGTTAGTCAGACAATTGGACGGATCACATCGATAAAGGCGCCCACGTACCCATTGGCGAAATACATGCTCGCAGGCTGGGTATCTTCTCCCAGATCGGTAATCGGGGCATCTGGAAGTCCATGCACTTTAGAAATCAAATTGATGACATCCATCTACGAGAAGTCTATGAGCATCGTATATCTAGTAAGGACATCAAAAGAAAAGAAATTTACACGAAAGCCGTCGCAGCCTCTCCCAATCCAGAAGCGCATGACATCCCAGGCAGCTTCTCGCACCTCTGGATTCTCCCAATTCAGGTCAGGCTGTTTCGCAACGTAGATATGGAGGTAGTATTCCCCCGTCGCTTCGTCGAAGTCCCAAGCAGGGCCTATCAGAAGAGGGATCAATTTAAAGCAATTCTAGCAGACCTTACGCACCCTGAAAAGCAGATCGCCAGTTGTTCGGAGGGTGCCGATTTCCGCCTGCATCATATTTCGGTGGGCGCCAGACGTACCAATCACGCTTCGGGTGGGATTTACTAGATCTAGACTGTTTGAACCATTCGTGCTATATAATACGGGGAATATTCGGTACGCAGCGTCAGAAACCAAGGCTAGATTCTCCGTATCAATAGTCAAACTCACCTCGTCCGAGGTATGGTTAATGACCAGATCCATCCTGAGAGCACGTTTGAGTTCGCGGAGAACGTGGGCCTTGAGACACATACATGAGTTTCATGCCTCTGTCGTGACAACCTTTCAGTAGGTTGTCCCAATCCTCCAATGTTCCGTAACGCGGATCGATATCGCGATAGTCCGAGCTATATTACACGGGATATTAGCATAATGCGCACGTTGAGTGACAGAACGCAGAATCCCAAAGGCGGAATGAATTACGATCAGAATTCATCTTTACTGGAATCGAGAATGAAAGATACAAGCATAACACGCACATGTCGTACCCCATGTCAGCCAGAGGGGATCTATAGATGGGAGAAAGCCACAGTACGTCCACACCAAGGTTCTTGAGGTAATCGAGTTTCGTGTATATCCCGTTAAGATCGCCTATTCCGTCTCCATTGGAGTCGAAGAACGAGATGGGGTATATCTGGTATACTACAGCTTCCTTCCACCAGACGTTTGTGGGTGTGAAGGGTTGAGGAAGTGGCATAGTGCTCATGAATGTGATCCAGCAAAGGAGGGAATGAGCGTGGTGATGGGTTTAATCCTTTAAATGTCATTTCATCAATGAAAGATAGACATCAACGATTTTAAGCACATGGAATCGATGGGAGCGCTCGTGACTAGAGGGGATGGAAGGGGAGGTCAAGCTGCAACCTACCAAATCGATTCGAGTGGATGTCAACAAAAATAGAGAGCAATGGTGCGCCGTGGGAACAGAGAAATCAAGTCACCAAAAAGCTGCGTGGACGCTTTACACTCTGCCTCCACGTCGGATCCCTTTGCATCGCCTACGTCTTCAACACGACAGTATTTCCACATGGAAACCGCGCAGCATTGAGGCGTAGGAAATCCAGCACTTGAATTTGGTCTGACGCATTAAAATAAGTACTAGTAGCCTTCGTGGGCCATTGGAAGACTATGTTCCGATCAGAGAGCACTTTGCGCCATTATAGTCCCAGTGAGTGGCAATGGTCAGGACATATTGGATCCAGCTAAATGATCCAGATCCAGATCCCAGCCATCCATGGCTTTGAAGCAATTCCAGGTCGTTCCTGAATAGCGAATAATTCATTCAAATTCAAGACATAGAAGCAAGATAAGTTTCCGTTGAAGTTCTGAGGACGATTGCCAAGATTAGAGTGCACCCAGCTTGGATACACGGATGTCCAAGAAAACGGGATGCACCAAGAAGTTAGAACACAAGGCAGATTCTCAGAACATCTCCAGTCCATGAATATAAGCTCCGATATTTTCCGGTAACATAGAGGATGCAGAAGACTATTGCTCACCTCCACGCAGCCTTCAAAGCTTCACGTTCGAGACGAACTGAACTTGGTTCTGGCATTGTCAAAGTGCATTGCGGTGTTTGAATAGGTAATCGTAGTCTGGGCTGGGGTCTTCTGCGGTCCGGACTTTGGAAAAAGGAGATCGCTCCAAATCTAGAGGTAAACCCTGAAATAGCGCTCGTGTGCTGCCTTTCCTTCGACTTTGTATTTGATCCGAGCACTTGTCTGCACTTGTCCTTATATAAAGGACATTATCAACAGCACCGATTCCTCACCCCAATATCTCTTCCATATTGTTCTTGCCAAAACGGCTCCTAAACTTTTCTCTCAGAAGCTCGTCCCATCCCTCATCACCTATCTGTCAGAGCTCATTCGCCTGATGGTTAGCTACTACAAGAACCTCGCGAGCTCGCGCTTACCTACCAATACAGCCTCTTCTTCCTCTTCTCCAACAAGCCGCAAGCAGGACTTGTCGTCGTCGTCGAAGCGGAAGATGCAGGTCTTATACCAAGAAGATGTTCCCCGCCCTCTGACAGCAGTCTGTGCCCGTCCCATTCCCAATTCATACTGGGCCACACCGTTGCTTCTCGCCTGCGAATACCCCTGGTCACCCAAAAGTCCGAACCGACCTAAACTTGACGCCTTGTTGCGCGCTGGTGTGCGGACATTTATCGACCTCACCGAGTGTGGCGAGCTCATTCCTTACACGAGCATCCTGGACCAGCGCTGTGCCCTCCTGGGGATCAACCCGTCCGAAATTGAATACCACCGCTTCGCAATCCGCGACCGTTGCCTTCCCGAATCCGTCAGCCACATGTACCAGGTCTTAGACACTTTACGCGACAATGCGGAGCGCGGGCGGATCAGCGCGGTGCATTGCAGAGGGGGCATTGGACGTACGGGCATGGTTATTGGGTGCTGGCTCGTGGAGAGCGGCGTGGCTCGAGACGGTGCGGAGGCACTTGCTATCATTGCACGGGAATGGAAGTCAGTCGAGAAGTGCAAACGGTACCCCCACAGCCCGGAAACGGGTCCCCAGTTCGAATTCGTCGCTAAATTCCACCCGTCACCGAAGATGCAGATGCAGAGCCTGCAAATTGAGGTGGCCTGAAATGTGTGGCTATGTGATAAGCTTGGTGCGTCACCTCCTCGTTGTTTACGCCACGCGATTCTAATGTCTGCCTCATTCCAGTCGCTAATATACCCGGTGTCGCTTCTGACCGAAAAGCCCAAGTTGACCCTCAGACGTTGAGCCTGGAATGTCACAACAGCCTGCTGTTGCCACTGTCTACCCATAGAATCATATCGACGACTATTTCTGGCTCGTTACATCATTTTCATCTTTTTTCGAGCTTAACTACTGCATTCCATTTAGCATTGACGACCACCTGCACGCTTAGATCCTTCAGCCCACTAGAACATTTTTTCTATCTATCTTCGTTTAATTCCATCGTCATCTAGATATCGATCCCGTTTGGATCCCGTTTCCATTTACACTTCTACTTGCACTGTACATTATACCATTGCCCCGAATCATCCGTTTGTCGCTTCGCATTCGTCCAAGTTCATCGTAAATCTATCCGCGAGTATTCGTCCTTCGTCCAGCCAGAACCCTGCTCCTACAAATGGACTGCCCCCCATTCGGTGGAGCAGGACCGGTGTCCCGAAGATAGGGTCAATCGTTGTCTGTGGCGCAATTTTAGCATGACGCTAGTGTGTGTGCGCAGGTGCCCATCACTGACATCCATGATTTGATGAAACGTGTCTTTAGATTGGAAATATCTAATTACACTTCATGTCATAAACTATCTCGCCCCACTTCGCTCAGGCGGTGAGATATAGTACTCATGGTGTAAACATCAACGGTGCGGTACAAACCTACAGAATATTGTGTCAAGCAAAGCTGGGAAAATATCCAGCCACTCACCAGCAGTTGATTTTTGGCATGGCAAAGGAATGGGAACGTCTAATCTAAGTGTTCAGACGGCAGAGCTGCCTCATCTTTGTCCGATGTGCCCACGCACATTACTTTCCTTGGAAATGAATGCAACACGAATTTATAATATAAATGATTACAACTTGTTGTACCGCCCCGCTTCGCTTGTGTGGGGCAAATTAGAGGAACGTACGAAGAGAATGGTCTACCAACACAAGCGGATGAGGACACTCAGGGCCTGAGAACGCACCAATAAGAAGACCCCCTTCAAGATAAACGCTCAGGTATGCATACTGCTGGACATGCATAAGTTGAAACAAACCAGAAATGTACCTATTGAGCAAATATTAGCATGTTGAAGTTCAACACTAGAAAGGGATGAAGGGAAGCGCATATTTTGATGTCGGTCCCCGCCCAGCTCATAGGTATGAGCTACTCTCGGAATCCGCACTATTGATACATATGGTCGATAGTGATAGTGCGTTCATAATTTTCAGCAATCACAATTATCGTAGACGTCGCTTATGAGGTTTAGATGACTCTACAGGCCTCTTTCCCGAGAGGTACAGAATCGGAACGCGTCGGGTTGCCTGGAAGTCTAAGCGCCCGTATTTCTGTAATTGACGCCGAGGATACCGGTGGTACTGCAGATACGATCGGCTACTGTTTGACCTCAATCAATGTGCATAATCACAAACGCTGTGTCTATTCACGGTCCTGCATCCAGCATATTCTAGTTTATGACAATTTTTGTTTGGATTCTTGGGAGAAGCAAGAGTTGTGTGCTGAAGCGATCGGCGTTGGGCTATTTTTTCAATGACATGGAGATTTATGAAAGATTGAGGCTTGACAGCGATATCATTGCATCTTCACCTTGTGTTCGGAAGAGCTGATACTGTCAGACAGGATTTATTCCTTGTATCATGCTTGACCACAGTGACGCCTGCATATTCAGTTAGATTCCTTCTGACACGCGCAGGCTATACTTATATCAATGCAAAATAATGCGATACACATGTGGATATATGTTGGGTGAATGGAGTGACTGTTGTACATACATGAGTACATACATAATTAAGGCTGGCATGATCAGTGTACACATTATAGATGGGTGGTAAGATAACGCAACAAGAGAGGTCGTGATGGCTGCAAGCAGGCGTGGTCGTACAAGAGGGCAATGACAAAGAAAAGAAGAGTGCTAACCAGCGCTATCGAGAATAGATGAGTCAAGCATGTTTTGTTATTGCTGTAAGGCAATTAGCAGACCAGCTCCGGAGCTAAGGTCTGTTGGGGCCGGCATCTTTATCGACCTTTCAGGCCGCGTAGACGCCTGGCGACGTCGTCCATATCCCTGAGATTCCATTCACCGCTCCATTCCCTCTCTTTTCGTCGTCCGAACGCTGTCGTATCAGACGGCACTTGAAGCATTTCCGACGCTACGGGCTGCACAGCAGTGGAGGTGAATGCAAGTTCCTTCTTCGGCAGTACGGGCGGAGCATCCAAAGATGTAGTCCCGCGTGTTAAGGCAGCAGTAGCCGCAGCTATGGCTGAAGATGAGCCGAGAGTAAGACTACGAGGACGATGCCTACGTTTTGTTGACTTTGTCGAATGTTCTGAAGAAGTCGACGTTCGGGGAGTAGGGATGGGCGTCTCTGCGACAGCTAATGGTGGCGGAGCTCCAATCGGGGCGTATTTGCTAGATTTTGGAAACGATGGAAGGGAGTCAACGCGGGGATGAGAGACAGAGATCGAGCGTCGCAGAGGTTCCTGGAAGACAAGCTCTGGCGGGATATTTTCACCAAGGGTGCGGGTCAACTTTGCCATCTTCCTTCGCTTCTCTCTATCGTTGAGCATATGTGGTGGAGTTGGCATGTTGGGCATCGTTGGGGATGTGGTATCCATATTGAAGGAGAAGGGGGAGAGAGAGTTCGAAACACGGCCATGGTTACTGTTCGACTTTATACATATGTCAGATCCTTCAGGGACGGCCCGGGCTCGAAGGAGCCGTGGCTGTTCTGCTCCTTTAGGGTGTGCGGATCCAGAGCGCGTCGAGCCTGGCATGTCGAAAGCAAGTCCTACTGGGGGCAGTGTTCCTTTCCGTTTCCTGCTCGTAGGCTTATTCTCGACACTCGGCCTCGGTGTCGGTGGAAGCAACTGAACTTGATAGGGCGATGAGCGGGAAGTGGATTTGACAAGAACATAATCCGGTTCGGAAGAGTCAAGAGACGAGACGGAGGAAGATGGAGAGTGAAAAATGCGCGCTTCACGGCGGGTCGCTTTGGGCGAGGCCCTCACTCCCGCTGTCATCTCTACTACGATTGGGGTGGCTCCGAGAACTGCAGTGATTTTTCGAGTTGAGCGAAGCAGGCGAGAACGCTCCTCAGTACCCAGGCTGTTAACTGTGGGCGGGGGTGCAGAAAAGAGGCTGATACTAAGAGAGGTCATCGTAAACACGACCAGAATACAGAAGTATAGGATGTGGTAAGAAAAGAAAAAGGTGGTGGTCGACTGAACACAGTGCAGGACCGATTATAATCAGATGTCAGAAATGAGAGTCGGAAGGATCCACTAGTTGTTATAATGCTCAAGACAATGATTCCTTGGAGCGCGTGCGAACAGTGCAGTGGCAGACCTCAATAGAGAACAATGAGATTGAAGGTCGCGTAGCGGTAATTGTTCTCCGAAAGTACACTCCGTTCGCAGTTGCTATGGACCCATACTTAGCAAAGAATTCGAACAAAGAGATGACCCTGAGCACTGCCTTTCGACCTCTTTCCCGTTTTACTCTCCCAAACCGTGAAGTACAGGATTCAACACCACGATCATAATTCGACAGATACACCTGTGACACCCGGATCCGTCGTTCCCGCGGTGATATGGTATGCGTAGTGTTTGCAAGGACGAACATACACTGTTGCTGTCGTTTCCGACCTCCGAGTTGCCTGCGAGGCAACGGCACTATGTAGCAGTGTGGCAGAGTGTGACATCGGCTTTATTTGTATTCAATTTATATGATAATTGGTGCACAAACAAAGACGGATCACACACGTACGGATGCTCTCCGACTCCCGAGAAATATTCCTCTTAAATTACAAGCAACAAAATCTGTCGTACGCGGACGTGAACATTGATGATTACATGGGAGAGATATTGTAAGTACTGACATATAATTTACATGCTGTTAGTTGAGAGACATATTCAAAGACTCTGATGGAGTAGGTGCAGGCATGCAAGCCCCAACATGAGCGCCCTCCAATAACCTTACAACTGAATGCACATCGGACATCAAACGTGCAACGCAGAAAGGGATCACATAATTTCTAACGCTGAAGATCAGAATTTTGTATGAGGGCGATTTGAGAGCTTGAGAGTTAGAGATCAAACGGGCGACACAGTTGCCTCAAAGTTGCTTGGGGCAAAGTTGATAGTGAACACGGTAGACAAATGTGATTGTTCAACAGTTTCTACACGAAAACGTGAGTAAGGTGCGGACAAGTGAAAGGAAGCCGGGCTTACCTCCTCTGTCCGGATCCCTTCCAACAAACATGTCTCCACTTGGAAGGGCTGCAAAGCGAAGTCAATAGACTGAATGCTTGAAATTACTGTCGATATTTAGCTTACTATGATACTGGTCCGCTTCAGCATTTTCATAGACTCCGATCTCCCACTGAAACTCTCGTTCCCAAAGCTTCCTATCTTCTCCATCTGCGTTCCAGGCCGGCAACGAAGGGTTCCAATTTAGGTACATTCCAGTATCCGACATCATGAGGCAGCTCACTGCAGTGAGCCATGATTGGTTGGAGAAGAACGGTGCTCGAGAAACGGTGAGATTAGGGATTAAATCGGGAGTGGGTTCATGAGCGATGTTAGGAGTAATGAGGTATACGGCGTTTGTCTATGATAGCGCAAGTTATAGGCTATGTATCACAAAAAGAAGCTGCACATACCGTGACTACGCCAATACGACCGTGCTCGTAAGCCAAATATACGCTGTTTGCGGCCCGTGGTGCACCGAGCTGCACTTCGAGTGTGCGGGAGAATAATTCTTGTTCGCGTTCCCTCTTTAAGCGCCGACGCGTGACACGAAGAGACTGGAGTTTATTCGGAACATACTGTGGACTACTCAACACTTCGGTGATAGGAGAGATTGTTGAAGTCGATACTTCGGTGCTCGACATTGTCGAACTGCCTCCGACAAAAGAAAGAGTTTCAAAAAATGGGATGATGATAACGCGCAGTCCACTGAGCAGCGCGACTAGATGTCGACCGTCCTTTGACATGTGAGCTGAATTGCATCGTTAGCAAAAAGACGCCGATTGACTGAGCTTGAAATCCTCACCTGCAATGAATAAATCGATGAGCAATTTCGGTGACCCGGCCAAGTTCTCGTAGGTAAATCTCAGAGGCATCCTCACCAGTTCCCTCCCTTCCATTCGTGCCACCTCATAGTTATCGATCTTCTTCAATTCCTCTGTTTTCTTTTGGTCACCGTCAACGTTTCTTGCCCACGCGGTGCTCGCTACCTCCCACCTTGCAGCGCCGTATCGGGGGCGGGTCGAGGGAATATCAAGGATTGACTTTCCTGTTTGACGCGAGAATACACGCAACAAGTACCGGCCCACAAGGACGACGTGGCGTTCCGATATCTCGACGTATCGAATTATTCCAAGGAAGCGAGGTAGCATGTCCTCGTCGTCATCGTCTGCCTCTGCGTCGTCTGGGTCTTGCACGGTGTCGTCTGCAGGAGATCCTAAAGGAGAAACAACAGGAGTAGGGTCATTCCCATCTGACACGCTAGTCGCGTCGATAATATCCTCGTCTGTAAGCAGTGCGTCCACTTCTTCGTGTTCGTCGGCCCTCAATTCTTCTTCTGTATCTTCCAAATCCAGTAAGGGTGAAACGACTTGGATCTCTTCCAGCGTCTGCACACATTCCCCGGTAGAAATATCCCACAGGAAGGCCCTTTCTAAACCTGAGACCAGGAGTATCGGGAACACAAAACGAGAGGCGCGCGTAGGCTCTGAGGTCACGAAAAGAGCGTGGGGGGTAAATTGTGCACGAGTGCATGTACCCTTCGCGCTTCTAGATAGATGTGCTGCCATTTCAAGTTGTCGAGCATCGGGGTGGGAGGTTACGAGAGACGTTGAAGTGGCAATGTCGGTGCGCAGCCAAGCTTCAGTACTCCCGTCCGCTCGGTTGAACAGCATGTATCCCTTGTCGTATTCCAGGTGTGCGTACGAAGGTACGTATGACTATTCATTCATCAGTATAACAAAGAGTTGCGAGCGTAAGCATGAAACGAACCGTAGGTAACTCCCATAATATGACATCAGTCTCCAGATCCCGTACCACAAGGCCACCAAGGGCAGTGGTAGTCATAATTATACCCGCTTTCTCGTCAACCTTGATACGGTGTACTCTGTGGTATGGGTTGCGATTCACGATGTTCTTCAGATACGACGGAGTCATACGCGGCGAAGAAAGAATGGTGGACGGTGCTTTAGCGGACCAAGCCAAAGAGACTAAATTTCGCCTATGACCTATTAATCTGTTAGAACACTAGGGTAATCTGTGGTTTTGCGACGTACAGAAATCCCGCCATCCTTGTACACCACGCATCGCTCGTTGAGAGTAGAGATCGTCGCTGCTCCATTTTTCTGTCTCTTCTTTGTCTACCAATCCTTCAGAGATGCGGAGGTCTTTGAGTTGTGTCCTTTGGTTTGGTATCCATCCTTCAATCCAAGCTGCGTTTCGGTAGACGGTGCTTTGGTTCTCAGTTACGAAAGTCAAAAGATAGCGGTTTACGCGTTGAAGGCTACCCAGAGTTGACAACGGCAGGTAGGAAAGGATAAGTAGAGTGAGCTCTGCCGGTAGAGAGACCAATGTCAAGTCGTTTGCCTGATCCATGTTGGAGTCTACTGGGAACTGAGTATGGCAGGAGCGACCGCACAACGCTGACCTTTGTGTCACAGTCACGTCCTCATTCAACAATTCAGGACGTTGATTCAAATTGCTTCTCATCATACTTGATCTCTTCCTCAATTGCTCCTTCCCAATCTCCCAACAAGATTTTAATTCCATTTCTGCGACTGTTTTGCACAGCAGCAAAATTGTCAAGGCATTGCGAGGTCAAAGTGATCTACACTTTGCAAACATTCTATCAATATCGCCAAAGTGCTGACTTGCTTCGAGCATTGCTCACATTCATCCTCTCGAGTCCCTCATGCCAATCCAGCGCCAATTTCTCGCAGCTATGAGGATATCACCCTTCACTGTGGTCAATTCCTCGATACACCGATAATTTGCCTTTTCCAAATTCCAATCCGTATGTCTCAACTCATTTGAGGATTCATTGACCGTTTTGTCTCAAGGCTTCGTCCTGTATCGCTGTTTTCTATTAATCTGTAGGTCGAATGAAGGAAATTTTATGCCAGCTGGCAGTGGGGCTTTTTTTAGTTTCGGCAATGGACGGACCTCGTCATACGCGACAGGTGTATAAATGAGCCACCTCTGTGCCGATGCGCCGTAGGCGTAATCCTTATCCCAACCACGTATAATATGTGTTCCCCACTTCTCTTTTTCTCCTCAATCAACCCCGCATTTCAGAATCATTCACCCCACATCTCCTGATCTTCTCCTGGAGCATCAAATCCATTCTCTTACCTGACAACACAAACCTTCAACCGTAGCGAGCGCCATGCGTTGCACGCCTTTTCTTCGAAATTTGCCGCCATTTAAGACGGCAAAACCCTCCACGAAGCTCCTTGAACGTGTAAGGCGTCCAGGATATCTAGCTAAGCTCGTCCGCCCCGACGAACTTGCACCGTTATTCAAGGTACAATCTGTTCAATGTTTTTTTATATCAATATCGCTAACAACCGTACTGTGTAGAACGATGACTACGTACGTGACTCTCTGTAAACGATGGTGATGAAGGGATTCCCATAGGTCGTTGGTTTTCGTAGATTGGATTCTCTGGCTTCACGGGTGTGGGTTATCCCAAAACTGTTCCTACCGTATGTGTCAATATCTTATTTCCGTAATTTTTCTCTCTGACCAAGGTTTTCCCCACCCCCTGTATCTCTCCAATATCGACACAATATACGTAGGCCATCGCCGACCATGTCGAAGCAAACAACCTTCAGGCAGACCCCTCCACCAAGAAAAAATTCAACCTATTTGTCGGCGCATCTGTTGGCCCTGAGGTTGAGGATCGCTGGGCACTGATGGACATGTAAATCTTTGTTTTCTTGCCTTGATGCATTTTCCAATGATTTTTCAGGATCGCTCGTCGCTACCCACATCAAGTCGGAAAAGATATTGCCAAGGGCATCAACGCGGGACGAATTGAGTTCGCCGACAAGCATTTGTCAATGTTCCCTCAGGATCTCACGTATGGATACTACTCTTTGAACAAGAAGCACGGCGACCCATCAAAGCCTCTCGACTGGGCTGTCGTAGAGGCCACTGCTATCACTGAGGATGGCTGGATTGTTCCTGGTGCCTCGGTTGGCGCGACACCTGAAATCTTGCAAAGCGCGGAGAACATCATCATCGAAGTCAACACTCATATTCCTAATCTCGAAGGCCTCCATGATATCAACCAATCTTTTGGGCCACCTCATCGTCAACCATATGTGCGCACCTCTTCTTTTTTTTCTTCGGCGAAATCGTAGGAAGAATCATATACTCATGAAGTATATTTATAGCTTGTTACCCATCCTCAAGACAGGATCGGTACGACAGCGATCCCCATTGACCCCGATCGTGTGATGGCAATTGTCGAATCGACTGAGTCCGATAATACGGGAGAAAATGCTCCAGAGGTACGCATGCTTCTTTCGTGTTCTTGTCTGACGTCCTCTGACGTCGTTTTCCAGACCGAGGATTCTCGTGCAATTGCCGGACATCTCATCCAGTTTCTCGTGGCAGAGGTTGCTGCTGGGCGATTGCCACCCTCGCTCCTTCCATTGCAATCTGGTATTGGAAATGTCGCTAACAGCATCATTGGCGGACTAGCGGATGGACCATTTGAACAGGTGCAGGTCTGGACTGAGGTGCTGCAGGATACTTTCTTGCGGTTCTTTGATTCAGGCAAGCTGTCCTTTGCTACTGCGACGAGTATTCGTTTCAGTCCTGGTGGATTTGATCATTTCTATAAACGTAAGTCATTTTATTTCTTTGAGAAGGGCAGGCTTACTAACCCTGCGGCAGACTGGGAGGAATACAAGGACCGATTGCTGCTGCGGTCGCAGCAAGTAGCGAACTCACCAGAGTTGATCCGTCGCTTGGGCGTCATCGCAATGAACACCCCGCTCGAGGTGGACATCTACGCCCATGCGAACTCGACAAACGCCCTTGGCTCTCGGATGTTGAACGGTCTAGGCGGTTCCGCCGATTTTTTGCGCAACGCTAAGCTGAGCATTATGCACACGCCTTCCGCGCGCCCAACCAAAACGGACCCCACTGGTATCAGCTGTATTGTTCCGTTCGCCAGTCACATTGACCAGACGGAGCATGACCTGGATGTGGTGGTGACTGAGCAAGGGCTGGCTGACTTGCGAGGATTAAGTCCCCGAGAGCGTGCTCCACTGATTATTCAAAAGTGTGCGCACCCTGATTATCGGGATATGCTCATGGAGTATTATGAGCGGTCACTTGTGGAGTGCTTGAAGAGGGGTGCCGGCCACGAGCCACATATGCTGAGGAATGCGTTCAAGATGCACACCAATTTCATGGAGCATGGAACGATGAAGATCCAGAAGTGGGATTAAGTAGTAATTAAATGGGGCTTGTGTAATTTAAGGTTTTTATAATCTAGATATGTTTTCCGAACGTACCTCAACGTAGAGGTCAAGTATTGATGTGATGGGATGTAGTGGACCCCGAAAATTGATTTCAGACTGTAGCTTTATCGTATCGCTTGCTGCAGTGTATCGTCAATGACAGTCCACTGGAAGCCAGTGAGAACACATGGATGCCGTTTGAGGTGTGTGCTACGCGGCCCATGACTCAACTGGGAAATACACTAGATAGATTATGATAGGTAGAATTACAGGTAAGATACAGGGTACACAATTTGTTTCGATGGGATATGCTATAGCTAGAGCCAGGTGGAGCCATATTGTGAAGTATACACGTAAACAAGAAACGAAGAAAAAAGTATTCAGTCCAAACTCCAAACCAGATCCTGGAAATCCTCAAGCTACTAAAAATAAGATTATTCAATTATTCTGACCAATCTTTCCGAACTTCTGCGCGTGTTCAGTGGTGCCCAAAGTAAACCTATCAAGATTGTGATGTAAGTCGATCCCGCACATAAGACAAAAGATATAACACTGACGCTTCGCTCTTCCAGCCATCCGAAACGGTTTTGGCACCAGTGCCAATTTGAATCCCTTGCGCAGCGGCGCCTGAATTTGTCGTAGAGTCTGTGCCGGGTGCTCCGGACATTGTTGCACCCGAACCTTCTCGTGCCTTCGCTTTGACCTCCGCCGTACGATTGACCCAACCAGCAGGATGGCCTTCGCCCGCCAACAAGGAGTCCCTCTTATCCGCCACGATCTTGAACTGCGACTTGCTATCTGAAGACATTGTGCTCGTTGTGTCGCGTTTGTGTGCAGAGGACTTCGTGAAAATCTGTTACAGAAGACGTCAGAACCACATATAGAACGACCTGAACGTTAACAACATACCTCCTTCAGAACCTCCGCCCTTCCTTTATCTTCGTTCTTCGCACCCATGCGGTCTCGTACAGCGACGAGCTCCCCGTCGAGATATTCGAGCCCTGTCTGAAGTGCGTCCCGGAGTGCCTTCTGTATCTGGCGCTTTATGAGCCCAGTAGCAAGTGGGCGAAGAGTCTTGTACAAAAAGTCATGGTTTGAGTCCCTGATGGCGAACTTGAGCGAGTCGACCTTGACGTGAATCGCATGTATCTTGAAGACGGAGGTGGGGTCGTTATGAGCTGAGGTGAGCTCGATCGATGCCTACGATTTAATTGTTTTAGAACGTCAACGAGCTGTGCTACATAGAATCAAAACAACAAGACTTACACTCAAACCGTGTCCTCCAAGGACAACGTCCGCAATACCCGAATCCTTCAACTTGGCGATACCCGTCTTCTTCCTGTAGTAGAACGCCACATCGCGCATATCTGCCTGCATTTGCTCGAGGTTGATCTTGACATGATGGCGCGAATCATCCTGGATGGCAGAGTAGGGGGAAAACTTGACGAAATTGTTCGCTTCGAGGGCGACGATGTTGGGGAAGAGGTTCCGTCCTTGAAGCACCAAATTCTCGACGACGAGGTCAAGACTTTCGTCGGAGTATTCGATGCGAGGGATGGGTATATAACCGATCTATAAATGAGGGTGAACAATCGTCGGTACCGCCGTCGATGGGGGAGCATACCTGATCGATGAGAGATGGTAGGATGATTTTCCTGACATCGTTCCAAAGCTCGGGTTTGAATTTGAGACTTCCTTCACTGTCGAACAACAAGTCTTTGGTGAGCCGTGCCCAGTCTTCGCCAAATTGATGATTAATCTAAATGCAAAGTTAGTTGTCGTTGGTTGTTTACGACGTATCCAGGAAAAGTTACGCACTGGGTCTTCTCCCATCGCGCCGAACCACCTCCCAATGCTGTTGAAGAGGTTGTTGAAGTGGTCTTTATATTTGTCTTCATAAAAGAATCGACCCGAATCGCCCAGTTTATTGGCTTGTGTATTACAGTCCGGCTCCAGAATGTAACCTGGGTCAAGAAGGACCTTTGTTTACATCATGTCAGTGTCAAGTATCAGCATATGAGTATACGCGACTGACCTTATGGATGTAGGCATCAACGGAACACCACCACTGCTTGAGTTCTTGATCCCTATGTGCGTCATCGACCAGAGCATTGACGGCGTCTATGATGACATCCATGCTCATGCCATTGGCGAACCGTTCGAGCAAGGTGCGGAGGTCAGCAATGCTCTCTTTCAGGGTATTGTCCTAACATTCAATTTCATCAGTATGAATCTGCCTGATAGCGTCATAAGTCATACAGATGTAACGCTGGAGACGTGCTCTCGTCCTTGCCCAACGACACCGCGCCCGTGTTCCGCGTACTCTTCGACGAAGGAAAGAAGCCAGCGAATGGACTCCTGGTAATCATCATGCTTCTGGCATTCAAGGATAACCTGGAAGTGGCGATCAGTATACGGCTCCTGTGACCGAGAGCTTCAAACTCAACACCTACTTTCTTGCCTCGGAAGATAAACTGATCGCGTCTTTCCTCAGGGAAGTATTCCTCGCTCAGGAATTTCTTGCTTCGCTCGACTTTATCGTTGGCGTTATCTTTATGCTGCTGAGGAATGCGGTCGGTGATTCCGTCCTACGAAGAAAATTCAGCTAAAATACAGTGTTACAATCGAAGAAGCGTGCGTACGCGAATCTGCCTCATTTTCTCGCGCATTCCTGTTTTCTTCCCTTCGATGGCCTCATCGTCTCCTTCTTCGGTAGCTTTGCGGACTTCGCGTCCTTGTTGGTTAACGTCTTGGACTATCTGATCCTTCTGCTCCTTCACACCGCCTTGTAGACCTTGCATATTCTGGCTGATTTCGTTTCTGACTTCGGGCATCGGACGTTTCTCGCTGTCGCCCTCTTTCCACAGCCGCGGCTCGTCCTCTTTGGGGTGCATACTGATACCACCGTGTCCTGGAACTTCGGTCTCCAAAACAGGCGTCTCGCCTAGGCCAGCAACTCGCCCACCTTCAGTAATGAACTGGTCATTGGGAGCAGTCTCGTTGACCCGTTCAAGGGCTTCTGCGCTTGGGGCTAGCATGTTTGCGGCGTTGGATGCGCCGCGTGCAAGAAGGTCTCGCCCAATAGTGGAAAAGTCGGTGAGGAGCTTGCGCACCTCCGAGTTGGTGAGCACCAGCGAGACGATAGTGCGCAGATGCTTGACAGCTAAATCGCGTATATCAGTAAGGGCGGGATCACAGAAAGGGATCACACGAACCTTGGTCTCTATCGCTCTGCATTTTATCTCCCCCGGGTCCAACGTTCAGCTCGCCGGGGTTCAAACTCTCTTTCTCGAGAGCGCGCGTTGTCCAGACGAAATTCTGCAGGAGCTCGTCGGCGTTCTTCTCGTTTAGCATTAATCTCGTGGTCTTGATCACGTCTTTCGCATCCTGTACAAGCTTTCTGCCTTCTGGTGATAGACTTTCTATCGTAGCGGGCTGCGCGTCGATGATCGAGCTCAGGAAGGCGTCGATTTGGGTGTTATTGGGTAACTTTGAATGGCGGAGGGCGTCGATGGCCCCATAAATACGGAACTTGCGGTCGACATCGACGTCTTTCTGAAGAGGATCGTTGGGCGATGTAACACTGCCCTTAGCAGGGTTTGCGCTAACATCTTTGGTAGTTGGAGGAAGAGTCGACATGGTTAAAAACAGTCCACGGTTTTCTGAGGAAACTAGCGGGGGAAGAATATTTGGGTTAGTCTTGGACCTGGCGTGCGTTTTGTATGACTTTAGCAAGTCGACGTCATCTCTGTGGCTATGGATTGGGAGCGCGACAGCGTCAATCCGTGATGTCATGGTATAGTGTTATGCTTGTGCGATGCTTCTGCTCTATTTTTAGCGTACCTTCAGTACTAGTGGACCCATCTCATCCATTCCTCAGGAGCTCTGTCTGCGAGCGGAGTATCCATTTCCATGCCTCCCAGTAGAGCTAAGCTCCACTAATAGAATTGAAGGCATGTCCGAATTCCGTTATTGTGCTCTGATACATTAGTGATTCATCCTCCCGGAACTTTCACACTATACCTATCAGTATACACGAACCCAAGAGGTATAGTTACTTAGATAGTGTGTACCTCGTAGCGTGAATGACATCGGCTGATCTAGCTCGTCGTCTAGATATTCAATACCTAGGACTTCAGAAATTTGGAAAGATATAGCGATTGAGGATTGTATTTCGGACACTCGACAGTAGGTTTCCATACTTGGCGAAGGCGAACAGCGCTTTGCAGATCAAGATTGATGATGAGCAAAATATAATTCTGCCCGCTTCTCGCCTTTCGTTGAGCTAGAGATTAGTTCTACATGTTTATCTCTAAATGTGTCCATGAAAATAGTATGCATCACTGCTTCATCATATAAGTACCTTATAATGAGAGACAATTTTATAGATTGACAGAAAAATGCCGGTCCTCACTAAGTTCGCTACACATAACGAATACTTGATGAATACCCACAAAGATCTAACAAAGATATTGATTAGTAAACTTACCGGCTGGATATAGAAGAGCTACCGAGTTAGAAGAGTTCGATTTCTGTGATGGGGGATGCATTTTATATTGATTATGGTCCACCATAGTTGTACGATATGGCAGAATCTTGAAAGTATATGTGACACTCTCTTGTCCGAACTTGCAAGCTAAATTTACACAGCTTCTTGATCGTGTATTTCTTAGTAACCAATTCTCATCGATTATCCTTCCTCACCCTTTCTTCGGAGGTGCGGGTTCTTGTGCGCATTCCATTCTTCTAAGTTCTCTCGATATCGAAATCACTTCAATGAGCTCTTTGAGCGCCTCTGGCCTCATCTCTATGGTCGACGAGCCTCCCGAAATTCTCTCAATGGCAGAAAACCCGGAGTACGACTCCCTTGTGGAGATGCACGAAGCTCAGCAGCTCCCTGCAAATGGTAGTCGCAGCCCTCAGAATGACGTCGAAGCAGCCCGTCCGACCGTACAAGATACGGAGGATGTGCCCAAGCCTGCAGCGCTCAACGCGAAGGATTACGCGGTCGAGCAGCTCCGTGCTATGAGGATAAAGCCTATCGACAACATCCGTGCGATCTTCATTTTCCTCCTCATCCTCCAGAATGCTGCCATACAGGCCGTGTCTAGCCACCCACAGGTTGCCACTCTGCAAGAAACTTCGCCGAAGATGCTCGCTTTCGTCAACGTATTCGTCGGAATGTCGCGGTTGCTCGTCGTTCCGTTCCTTTTTTTCCTATCCGGATTCTCCTCGCATTTTGCGATGGCAGTACATGATGGCGGGGCACCGCTCAATTTTATTGCCAGGAAGGCGATGAGAAGTTTCTGTTATTTGGTGTTATACCGGAGCACCGTCCGATTCTGGAGATGCATTCACCCTTTAGCGCTTCCCGTTGGGGTAGATAAGACCACAGTACCATATTATGCCTCGCAAGAAGGTATAGATGCCATGCTGAATGGACCTACTGCCTACGCTCTGTCCATTTTTGCCTTTGACTTCATCTACTTCTGTGTCCACGTCATCATTCGCCTTACCTCCAGCTCCGATGAACCCCAACGCCCTAACCACTTCATCAACTCCGCACAACGCTACAATATCATGAAATATGTTCTCGGCATCGGCGTTGAGCTCTGGGTCATCTTTTTTTCAACATTTATTGCATATCGCCCACGCAGCCTATCCAGGATCCAGGGGTGGTTGTACGCTGCGAACGGTGCTGAACTCCACTTCCCTTTACTGTACATTGGAGCGTATATCGCTGGTATCCAGTTCATCTCCTACTACAAGTTCCTCCTGGGGTTTGCACCCAACAGCGTACGCGTCACTGGAAGGAAGGCCGGAATTACGCTTGTTGTCCGCGTTCTCATTTCTTTCATCTTCCTGTACCTCACTTATACCAACTACCCTCAAACTATGCCGCCATTCCTGGATGTACGCAACAAACCTTCTCTCACTCTTATTCCCGCTGGCATGAAACGTGCCCCGGAAGAGGGCGCCCAGTTCCTGTACACTGTTTGGGTGGGATATACGTTACTTGTCGTACCAGATGCCGTCATCGCTGCTTTCTTTTCTATACCCTCACTCGCGAAGGACTGGGGGCAGTTCTCGCGCTACGCCTACATTCAGGTATACCTAGCCATGATCCTCGTTATTGGAAACTCCGTTCAATTCTTGGGTAATCTCTTTGTGCGATGGATGTTCTTGGGAGGGTTGGTGATGCTATCTGCGCACTGCCTAGGCGTCGTTGGGGTGATTACTATCAGCGCTGTGCAGCGAGGCTGGAAAGCTCTGCGCGCCTGGCTTCATCCAAGTGCGGAGTCTACAAGTAGCGGAGGAATTGTTCTGTAAAAATCGTTATTTCTTTGCTACGTTTTTTTTATTACAGTCATGTCAGAGTAGCTCCTGTTGTATATCGACCTTATATTTATTGACTTTACCGTGGTTCGAGGTATTCTAATCTTAGATCGCTAAACCCGAAGCTGTGAGCGTGGGATATACACTATCTGACAGATTCGGGTTCACAAACATCGATCACACTCTCCGCCACATTCTTAGAATCTCAAGCCCCAAACTCGTAACTTATACGGTGCTGCATTTATCATGGACCGCAGGGATGTAGAAGCGAAGCAAACGATTGAAGATTCTGAATGCGACAGCTTACTCGAGATCAACGAAAAGCAGGGTATCTCAACGGAGAAGCAAGCTATCCATGAGCCTGATGTCGAAGCAGGCGTGTCGAAGGATGGATTGATCTCAGAAGGCTCGTCACCGCCAAAGACTCTCCGAACGCCCTTGACCCAAGAGGAAGCGCTCACTTTAAGGATCAAGTCGATAGACAGTCTTCGCACCTTTACCCTGTGTATCATCCTTGTCCACAATTCCGCCATCCGTGCGGTTTCAACTCACCCTCAGGCAGACCGACTGCACGAAACCAATCCTAAGGCGTTCGCTTTCATTACTCTTTTCTCCGCGATGGCCCGGCTTCTGGCCGTCCCAATGCTATTCTTTGTGGCTGGCTTTACAGCCCAATTCGGGATGGTCATGCGCGGGCGGTCTCCACTCCGATTTATGTTCAGGAGGATGTGGAAGACCGCATTGACAGTCTTCTTCTATCAGGGTTGTGCATATTTCGCAAAGAACGGACGTCAATTTCCACCCTTCGATACGCCGCATACAACACCATATTACGCCTCCAAGGAGGGTATAGATGCATTACTCAATGGTCCCACCGCCTACGTCCTCTCTGTCTTCATTTTGGACTGCATCTACTCACTCTTTCGCTCCATCAATCTTCACATGGCCGGTACAGGACAGCCTACACACCTAATCACCTCCAAAACCCGATACGGGGTGGCTAAATTCTCTCTTTTCGTGTTTATCGAGTTCTGGGTCATCCTTCTTGGCTCTGGGTCGTCCCGTCAAATCATTCCGGAGGGCTCCGTATTTGAACGCTGGATGTACACCGTCAATGCCACCGAGCTGTACTCTCCGTTCTTGTATGTAATCGCGTACATCGCCGGCGTCCATTTCGTGCATTACTACAAATACATTCTTTCGACAACTTCGAAGGAAAGTGCGTTCTCCCCTCTCACGATATTTCTCACACATGTCGCAGTTGCCTCGATAAATCTACCAATTTTATGCTATGGTGCAAGCTTCTCGAAGAGCATGCTCAAATTCTACGACCCGCGCGAGCGCCCTTCCCTCGTCTTCGCCGAAAGCCTGGCATCTCCAATGTATGGTATATGGGTCCTCTACGTTCTGATGGTTATTCCCGAAGCGACCATCAACCTCTTCTTCAACAGCCCTGCATTGATAGTTGCGTGGGATAAATTCTCCCGCCACGCACATCTGCAAGCCTACACCCAGATGATATATGTCATCGCGAACCCTATCCTCTTCTTCGATGGTGTTTTGGCGAGATGGGTGTTCGTCGCTTGGATGGCGATAGGGAATGCTCATTATTGGGGTGTCGGTGGCGTGATGGTAGGTAATTTGTCGGTCTACTTATGGGACAAGATACGCAATCGCTTCCAGAGGACTGTGTCGGTGCAACCTCTCGAAATTTAAACTTCTTCGTAATTCCGTGTTGTATTATGTCGATACTGGCGGTGTTCTTAGTAGCCACGTCGCTCTCAGGAATTATCATGAAGCTATTGACAATGTTTTCTTATACTGGCGCTGTAGAAGGTGACCCTCTTAGTAAGTCTGCAATATATCTTGAAACCATCATTGATCATGATTTTGTGCCAACCACTAGAATCGCATGAACCAAGGTTACCAAGATTTATCAATTAATTGCGTGATCAGCAAACACAGGCCCAGTATTGGTGTTTAGTGTTCTGCCATATTGATGTATGCGAAAGGTGAAGCTTTGATTGTGGCATATACATTACTACTTGTACATAACTCTGCGCATTTTTCGGACGTTTCTAATGCGAATTTATATTGACTCCGGAATGTGCTTGTCTCGGACAAAGGTATAGGATTGATGCAGATTGGGTAACAGGCGTGCGTTTTTATAACTGAATCCCCGAATGGAAATTATGTACTTGCACGAAGGACATATTATCAATGTAGAAAGAACATAATATTAACTAAATAGGTTGATACTGTCACTTGACGGTTGCGCAATGGAAGGTAAGTATCCGAGAACCAGTGTGATTGTAGACTATGAGTCTAAACGGTTGTCGATGAACACCATAATTATATTCTTGTAGCAGCTGACGACGATGTCGCTATCATTGGTAGCACTATATATGATTAGTGCCTTTCTTCCCTATGCTTATCATCCCAATCAGATACAACGATCATCATAAGCATAGAATACTTAAGACTGCCTGTTAACGAATGTGTGTTTATAGCTATTTCTCAGTCACTGTGTTCCCACTCTTATTGCAAGCTTCTAGCCCACGGTGTATGCATTGTAATATCTTGCTTACAACAAGCGCCTCAGTGCTTACATATTGTTCAGATTGCCAGATTTTGCCAGGAGCAACATAAAGCGCAGGAGTAAATAAACAACGGACATCATAGCAGAGCTCAGCGCGAAACCGCCTACCTGGCTTGCCATCCATATCACACATAGCTTGAACAGGGCTGTCATAGCTTCGGTACATAGGATGCCTCACACCACAGTTTCCATTACACTTTCTACACCAGCTCTTGGTTACTTTCCCCCCGTGATTGAACGCAGAAAGGGACACAATCATGATCATCGACGAAGAAAGACCATCGATATAATAGTTGGGGTAGGGGTTGGTACGATTCTCCTTATGATGATTGGCATATGTTTGTATCTATTGCATAGACGGAGGTGCAGAAAACGAAGGAAGGTTTTCGTACCCAATGCATTTGACTGGAATGAACTCACATGAGACTTATAGAAGAACGCAGATTTCGGCTTTCAATTCTCACCAAAATGTACTAGCCACGCATTCCGAGAAGCGCAGAAAACACCCCGTAACAACCAACAATCCGCAGACCGTCCTACCCACGTTAGCAATCCAACCCACTTGTAACATTTCCAGTGTCCAGGAATCCGACTTGACAAACTCTACACCGGTTGAAGACAACATACATACGTTTAATTCGGACTCGGAGGAAGCTAGGTTGTTGCGGGTCCTCGTTAGGCTTCTAGAGGAGAGGCCCCGTATAACCGAAACCTTACTAGCAAGCAACTATAGAGCAGACCCTCCACCAGGGTACGAGGATATCCAACCCATGGTTTGACTAGGAGGTTGTTGCTGCGCGGACATTTTTGTATCAGGCCAGATAAAGAGTGCCCTGGCGAATCAATCGAATCACCCTGTATTTGTATCACGTAGTCCGCCAGATATAGATCTAGAGGGACAACGTTCCAAGAGCTCATATGATGTGGAGTGTCACACGTCAAGTGTTGATTGATTCGACACCGACATACCCCGAGTCCTGTAATCAAGTCAACCAGAAACGAAGTCACGATTTTAGACTGTCTTCGACCGACGGTCTCACATGTTAAGGCGAAGGGAATCCCAACCAAACAGGAGACAAGGAGGAGGGCAGAGACAGGCGCATAGATATATGTGGCTTTCATAACCAGATTCACGTTGTCCAAGCGTCTGACGATCTCGATAGCTTTCCAAGACGCACCTTGGCCACCCCGTCTCCAGCAAGCATGAACACATATGACATGCTAATTGAGGAAATGAGTCGCAGGCAGGACAGGATGATAGGGGTACGCCAAAAGGTGAATCAGGCGAGGAGAATGAGGTAGAAGGTGGTGGAGTGGACGAGGTGCCTAGAACGCAGCGCGCATGGAGTAGAAAAAATATGGAGCGCATATATGAGGTACCGCAAAGTCTTGAGAACCACAGAGATCGGGTGACGGAATTTGATACCGTGGCACTTATGGATCCACTGGATTGAACAACTTGAAGAAGAGATAGACGATGGAGGAGGAGGAAAAGGAGTGCGTATGGAGGTACGCGTTCAACGACATCAATGATATCCTCAACCTCAAGATAAAAAGAAGATGATGAGTCATAGAGGAGTCTAGACCGACACCGTCGATGACGACAACACGACAATGTATGCGCATCACAGATGACCCATGGAAACCTCGGTAGACTGCATATATGCGCGCTGGATAGCACATATACATTGATTAGGGAGCGGGAGGAGGAAGCGTGAAGGACATCGGTGAAGATGTATGGCCTAAAAGTAGGAGCCCCGGTGGATCTAGGGCTGAAAAAAGATTGGCGAAGAGTCATTAAACGAGGCATGATATGATGTCTGGACGAGCGATCAGGTAGGAATGGATCCATATATGCACTCTAAGTCTGCTCGTCAAAGCCAATCAGAGCTATACTGTGTGCAGAGCAGACCCAGATATGCGCTCAGAGCAGCTATATGGTCACCTCCTGGTTCACGAGGAAGTTGGGGCGTAGCCTAGCTGCAGAACCCCGAACCAGAAACAGCAGGGAAGGGAGACGCGCCGTTCTGTAGTATGCTGAAGAGAGTACTGATTGGACGAGGAGGTGGATAGTGAAAATGAAGGAGGAACAGGAATTCCAGGAAATGAGTAAGGAGGAAGAGCAGACGGGACGAGGATTGGGGTGAGCAGGGGAAGAGTCGGATGGTGAAGCAATGGCCCCAGTGGAAGAATGAATGAACAGAAGGACATACAAGGACGCCTTGCATGAACATACCACTGAAGCACATCTGAGGGTATAGTGAGGGCTAATGGATGCAACTTGGCGAAGGTACGGGTGAGAAAAAGAGCAGAATGGCGGCAGAGTGAGCGAGGAGGTAGATATTAGCGCATATATGCAGTGATTTTTGCCTTTGAAGTCCGGGACGAGGTAGAGGTGGACGCATATATGCGCTTTTCTGCATCCAGGGACGCAGGAAAGTCCGATAGAGTGCATATATGCGTCTAGATTACACGTACGTGCTTGACCAAGTGCTTTCCAAAGCTCTGTATCTTCAGGCTTGTAGAGAAAAGGAACCACGAACCAACAGAGATGAAACAGCGATGTATGTGCCAGAGTACAACCTCTGCTGAACATCATGTCGGTAGAAATATGTGTGCCATAAGCAGGGCAAAGAGGTCTTTCATAGGAGGGTGAGGTGCAGAGACAAAGAGGAGGTTATTATGGATGGGTTAGGCCCACGAGGCGAGTGCCAGCGACGACGTGAGGACGAAGATGAATAGTCACAGGCGCAAAGCCGATAGAGGTCGACCAAGCAAACGAACGCAAATGAACTAGTTAGCTAACTCTGTTTGACTATTTGCCGATGTTCGGCACAACAATTACTTATTTATTGTAATCGAAGTCTGCTACTCAGGTGGTCCGGAGCTGAGCTGAACTCAAGCTGAGCTGCACCTCAGCTTGGCATGTTTCCCAATTTAGCACCTCGAGGTCGGCTCAACTTGAGGCAGCTCGGACGGCTATATTCGTCGCTAGCTTCTTGATCAAGTCAACTTTCAGAGTCCGCCAGTTGTACTTAGAACGATTTGCTAAAGACTCAAAGAGAAGTAAAACTGCTTGTAAACCCTTTCCTTTATGCATGCCACGTACCACATTAATAGGGGTCCCGCTGGCTTTTATCTACTTTTACTGCTTCACTGTCCTCGCAGTGTCTTACAATGCCTCTCCCATGTCTCGCCTAATACCTTTGCAGTACATGCAGCATATTTTGAGAAGGCTTTCTATATATAGAACAGAGCTGCCAAGTTGTCAAGCCAAGGTGACCTGCGAGTTACCTTGAGGTGACAAATTTGAAACCCCGCTCACCTTGAGGTAGCTCACAGCTTAGCGCTGGGCATCACTACTTAGGTGTTAGTGTTCAACTTTGCTCACATTCAATGATCACTGTGAAACATGGCTTAGCCCTTATACCCCCATTTTTTTGCCATAATCACCATGCTATCTTGCATTTTTCAGTGAGTTTTGTGTAGAAAATGGAGCAAGAAAGAGATGAGTGCAGTGTGCAAGTGCAAGTGCAAGTGCAAGAACAAGCATGGCAGCTATCCGGCCACATGCCAAACAACATGAGATAAGTCTAAATTCAGAGCTGGTGGATCCCTGTTTCCATAGACAAGCATCTAACACAGAGGTCCTAGCCAGATCCTAGCAATGGCGACAAAAGAATGGTCCTGAAGCAACCCTGAAGCGACCCTGAACTTGGCAAAAGAAGTAACCCTCGCGGACTTTCAAACACCGGCATCTTCCACTATTAAACCAACATTCCCACTTCCTTACGCGCTTCTCATTAAACTTGCATCCCGTCGAAACTGCATCTTAGAAGGATCTCGTATCGTCGAGCCACTCTCAAATCTTCATCGCTATCTCAAATATTCAACCATCTAAGGTACTCCCAATGGTAAGCAGCAACAATTATCCAATTCCCTGCCCTTGACGCTCATAACCTGTTCTCCACTCCCAGCCCCAACATCAAAATAACACCGTTAACACTCTCAGCCTCCCGCCTCCGACCCCGAAGCATATCAATGTCTCGCTCCCCGAAACTACATCCAAGGACGCCGAGTTCTTGGCTAAAGCCCGCATAGACGAGCCGGAAGAGGAATTAGATGACCTTTTCGAGTTCCTCCTCGAAGTCGATGCGGAGATACAGAAGCTGTCCCAGAGACTGGACCGCTTCTTTTGGTTTGAAGAAGCTTGAGCCGTGATTCTTAGGATATTGGCGCGCTCGATGAATTAGTGTGGCGAATACCATGTAGTGTGTCTATATACTTTATCTATGTTTGAAATGATACATATTGAACACATCTCGCATCGTCGAGCCACTCTTAAATATTCATCGCTATCTCAAATATTCAACCAACCAAGGTACTCTCAATTGAAGGCAGCAACAAATATCCGATTCCTCCTCGCTCATGAACCATTTCCAGCCGCATCATCCACAAATTGCCATTAGCCCGTCCAGCCCCCTAGAAAGCCTACTGTCACACTCCCTGAAACTACATCCAAGGACGCCGAGTTCTTGACTAGAGCCCGCGTGGACGAGTAAAAAGTGGAGCTGGAGAGGCTTGAACTGTGATTCTTTACGCTGCCAGTAGTAGGACATTGGCGTACTTGATCAATCAGTGTGGTGAAGACCATGTTCTCAAGTTCCTAACGAGTTCAGAAGTTGGCCCAGAGACTGAACCACTTCTTTTGGTTTTCTTTTGGTTCTGAGAGCCTTGAACCGTGAGTTGAGTACTTAATCGATTGATGTGGTGAAGACTCTGTAATGTTTCTATCTATGGTTGGCATGATAAATATTGAACTCAATGTGGCTTTCACATTGAAGTGCCATCGCGGAATAAACAATGTCGATCCATCTTAGGCAATGCTTTTCATGTTGATTTTCTTCTGTGGCTTCCATCGAACACCTGTACAAGTTGGCCCTCGAGTGAACCGATGATCCAAGCATTGTTATTGTACCTCCACACGCCACAAAATCAATTCAAGCGACAAGTGGCGACGTTCAAAACACATAAAGGGCGGCAGTTATCCTCACCATCATCAACCAACCCAACTCAGCTCGAAGACTTTACATGACAACCTGCATCCCTCCTTCTCAAGGCTATCCCTCCGAGGCCCTCTTCGAAGATCTAACCCAGCAGGCCCAAAAGCCTATATCTCCATACGTGCAGGTCTGCCTCCTTCTCCTCCCTACCTGTATTCTGACTGACGTTAGCCTTGTGTGATACAGACTACTCAAATATGCGTGTGATGGAGGACCAAGTACGGAGGCAGGAGTGCGTGGAGGCATGTGTGCCTTCCCAACATGGATGTTGGCTGTATATGCAATGGATGGTGGCGTAGCACACCTCGATGCCTGCGACCGCACACAGAACCAAAAGGCGTAGCCGCGACTAGTGGACAACCAAACACCCCGCCAGCAGCGTCCCGCGATAACCGAGTGAGCGCAGCCGCGGCTGGTAGACAGCGACTCACATAGTGCAACCACTCTGTCTTCCAGCCAATACTCGCAACCAACCTGCCTATGGTGTATGACGACCTTCGCCACTCAGCGGGAGGAAGCCCCGCAAGCAAATCACATATACACCCAATGGATCTGCGCATCTGATCAATCCCGGGCAAGTTGTGTTATAGAGAACTGCATAAACATGCAGATCGCCAGCGTCGCCCGTATATCCCCTCATCGCCTTCAAAATCCCATACGTATAGAGCTCATATCAGAGGCACATTGTCAGCGCCGTCCATCTCAATACCCTCGTCGTCGTCGGCGATCCCAGCTCGCCCTCCCCCACCACGTTTCGGAAGCATCTCATGCGTATATTTCATTCAGAATTAAAGCGTCTACACTGGCTGGAGTGCGGGAAGATGTTTTCGTCAAATTGAATGCGCGTCGTGTGCTTCTGTGACGGACATATGCTCTTGAGATCGCTAACGGAAACGATGTAGGGAGGCGATCCAGACGATGAGGGCTTACTACGATCCTTTCCGTGGGGGAAGAAAACGCGCGTATGCAGGTTTAGTTATTGGGCCATTTGGTTACATGTGGCCTGTTTTTCGCTGTTTGCTATCCTATTCAACACTTCAGCTTACGGACTTATGAGGTCTTGCACCCCAGTGGGAGAGTCATGATTGTAGTTACACACTATTATATTTTATACTTGGCATGAATTAAATCTGCTTGTTTGATCAAATTCTGTGTGCAACGTCTGAACACTGCTTATGAGTAGGGAACTTTCTTGAATACTTCACTAGGCCTTCACACTGATTATATCAACTTGATTTACCATTTACTTGGGACATAGACGTGTATCCATTGTGTGATGATTCCCTGGAACTACTGATTCCCTGGAACTACCAAGGCAGACTGAATATAAAGTTACCAACATGAAGATTATGAGCAGAGAGACTAAGGGTATTGGATAGAGCAGCAGCATATAGCAAGAGGGCAGCGAAGGAATGCTGGCTGTTCATGGCCTACAGCGAGCAGAACCTGAGGTCAACATCGCTCATCAGACACAACTATGGATACGAGACTAATACACGGGACATGCATATGAATTGGAGAATGGATGAGAGAAGCGGCGAGACAGACAAGAAAAAGACGGGTCTGACCACGAGTCGAAACGTCATGTCATACGAGCGCTTTGGAATTTGCATTGGGTGAGTGTACACTTGCAGGAAAACGTCTCAAGCACATATAGTAGCATACTCATTAGGAAAAAGGAGCACACAGGCAAAGAAGGCGAGGGTGTCATGGATGCAGTGTCGTCTATCGGGAATGGCGATAACGGAGGAGAAACGGGTTGATGGAGTACGATGCAATAGTCCGAACAAAAATAACATAACAGAGAGATGAAGGTCGAGAAGAAGAAGAGACAGAGAAAGCGTTGTGAGGAGTGAGCGACTCCAGCGACCGGCGACTTGGGCGGGAAGCAAGAGATCGGGCCTGGGTGCAGTGCGATCGCGAGCTGCAGCGGAAAAGCGGAAAAGAAAGCGCGCGCGCCATAGATGCTGTGTTGGGCAGACGTGTAAGCAAGTAAAATGGCGTGATAAACGTATTAGAAATGGGCAGTGTTGAGCAAGAAACCAGGAAAGGGGAGCAGAATGAGCCACATTGTGAGTATTAGCATCGTGGCGAGCAAAACAATGTCGGGGATGGCGATTATGAGGCTACGGGAGCCCTGAAAATATTAGAGGGACGGTTGAAGTGTGGTGATTGACATCGCCCAAGCAGTGAGCAAGCAGAGGTGGTAAAGTGACGATGAGGTTGGGAAGCGAGCCAAATACCATGGAACAACCATGGAACCCTCGAAGTATCCACCACGTCCTATGTCGACCTGTCAATCCTTCCAATCTTCAACTTTGTTTTCCGGTTTTCAGCAGAGCTCAAGTCATACGATGCTGGAACGACGGCCTGTAGAACATCCTTAGCATAGGCAGGTGACGAAGCATCAGATAATGAACGAGGATTTGAGTATAGACGAGGTACCGTATGAAAAAATCCTTGGGAATTGTAAGTAGTGGAAGGCCGTGCTGTTTCACCTCGGTAGATCGAAATCATGAGTTCGTAGACAAGTTAGTGGAGCGATATTGAAAGGGCTTGAGAACAGTGTGAGAGCTGGCGAAATTCATGACTCATATGGCACGGCCGGGCAATGCCGATCGACAAAATGAGTGACACCTATTCGTCTTGCTCTTCTGCTAGAGCTCTACCTCACGTCGCACAGACTGGAGCACCTTCACACGAACGCGGTGATATGTAGAAGTAATGCACGAGAAAGTATAGCTACTGCCTGATATGTGCGATATGAGCACATCAAAAGAGCCAGCGACGCGCAATCCAATGCATCCTGCACTTTTTCAAGCTGGCGTCAACATTAATAGATATACAATTACTACATCAGGCTTTCTGCCGTTCTTTGTTTAAAGCATCTTGGTAACCGTTCAGATATATTTGGTCCACATTGTTATATTTAGATGAAATTATAATTATTGAGTGGGTTATTAAAGAAGGACATGATATGCGGGGTCGCGAACTGCGGATGATGGGCGCACCCTAAACATTGCAATTGACATCTAGGATTGGCGCCTCCGAGCTGCTAATGATGGCCTTGTGTTCACGCTTGAAGCGATGCTGAAATGTAAGGAGTTGGTGCATGGCTGATGCATGGGTACCGAATAAATATATCGGCGTACTTAGTCGTTCTGTTGACATGACGTGTGTCATCGAGGGAGATGAACGTGGTGGTGGCGACATAGAGAATAGTTGCATCGGAGGGTGTTTATCGCAAAAGGGGAGGTTCGTGCGTACGTTGATATACACAGACGATCTAGGCCTTCGGCAGGGACGGCACGTCACTTTCAAACCGCTACTTACACCTTTTTGAATTCCACTCTCAAGATGATGCCAACCTCAAAGCTATGGGTCTACTCTTGACTACGCAAACGAGATCCTTCGCTGAGTGTTGACTCGGAGCACCGGATGGACGGTGTAGCTCGTGCGTGGGTTGTGGGGAATGTCCTTTTGTGGGTGCCCGGTGAGTGCTTCTCGATTACTGGTATATCACATTGTATCTTATCCTAAAATTTAAATCCTATGCCGTGCTGTGCTGTGCATCCCCGTCCCGTCCCATCACGTCCCATTGATCTATTCATCCACCACATCTATGTCAGCGTCTGCAAACCCCTCGCACACGCATCTCGACGCGACTCATCTCCATTGCAGCCAGCAACCTGCCTGCTGATCACGTACCCGCTCGGACGCTCACCTCGTCGTCCTCGCTATTCATCTTCCAGGCCAGAAAGTGGAGCAGAGCAATATGAAAGACGTATATTTAGGCTTTTCTTTGCTGGGGCGTAGTCGTCTGCACCTGTTGGAGTTTCTTCCAGTCAGCGGGGCTTGGAGACTTGCGGTGGCACACGGTGGGTTGGGGGAAAGGAGTGCGCCGGGGAATAGTTCGATGGGTGTGCGTGTGCCGTGGGTGGGGGGCTAATGATTGTTGGACGCGGGGAGAGAGGTATGTGGGCCTCTGTTGTACGTATCTTTCCTTAATACTGAATATGTCATATGCACCACATGGACGACGCTAGAACTTACGCTATCTCTAGGCGCCCTCGTCTATCGGTTCTCTCTGTCTTTGTTTCACTCTCTCGCGCGTTCTGCATTCCGTGCTGCGCTGCATTGCTTCTTCTCGTCCTCTAGTGTTGGAACACAGATGCAATACAGCTACTTGGCCAGCGGTGCGTATCAGTGCGGGTTGAGCGCTCCTACTACACGTCGGGGACGTAGGCGATTTATGAGCGTTAACCCCGGCGTTGGCTACTCTTCTCTTCTGCGCCTTGTCAGGGAGCGACACCCAAGGCCTTGTTCTTTTCCTTTCTTCTCTCGTGCTCGTTATCCGATTAAGACTCCGAGTCCGTTTCGTCTCACTGTGTATAGATGCCTTTCCCTGTATTGTGTCGCATCGAATCTTTTTATGAACACACGGAAGGAAGAGAGACGAGCGCGTCGGGTTTGAGGTTACTTGGATATATCCAAGGTCGAAATAGAGGACGACGGCGTAGGGGAGATGCAGCATGAGGATGAGCCACGTATACTTGCGCTTCAGACCTTTACCTATCCGTCTCCCATTTTGTGGTCCTACTTTTTCTCGGCTCATTTGCCTTATTCTAACTCTTTTTTGTTTTTCAGGGGGTGATTTTGTGGCAGGCGTCGCGTGTTCATTCTTTGTACCAAACTGCCTGAGATTCTAACCACACAAAAAGAGATCTATGTGTTCTATACTTAGTAGGGAATGAGAATTCAGGAGACCACGAGCCTAACCATCGCACCCAGAAAAACTCACACCATCCTCCCCTCGACCCATGTAGCGGCGGGACGAGATTGAGCAGCGAGCGAGAACGTGAGTCATTGCTGTGAATGGCAGGAAGCGAGAGACGGCATGGAATGCAAGGATGGAGGCTACAATTGACGCGTGGAGATGGCTGCATACTACTCTCCTCGCATGCATTTGCCTGACCTATCCATTCTCGTTACACCGGAAGGACTTCAAGCTCGGTTTGACGCTTACCTGTTGGTGTGCGCGACATTTCAGCCTCAGTTAATGTTAATTCCTCTAGAATGGCGAGGATCACAATCTACTAGACGTCAAGACAAATACTCCCACCTCTAAATGGTGCCCTATGTACAGTGGGCCTACATTCGCCATGGCCATTGGGGCATCTCATAGATATCTATCACTGAGACAGTGTTATTGCTGTTGAAATATCTCGTGGGGCGTTGCGCGTCGTCTTCGAGACTAATTGAGGGTATGTGCGGTGGACTTGGAATGACGAATGGAGAGGGAAAAGGGCAGCGTGTCAACGTTTCGGGCCGGGCGCACTGCGTCTTTTGTGTTGTCTGAAATCTGTTTGCTCTTCTTGTTACATGAAACTATGCACCCTCTCGCTTTCTACCATTCGGCGTCGCGACGAGGCTTAAAGTCAACCCTCTGACGAGAACGAACATTATCTAACTCTCGCTCATATGTTCAGACTATAACCGCGACGTTTTTCTGGCACGAAGGCAGGGGTGGGGAGAAGTGGAAGAGAGAAGTAGGCGGGTATTGACAATGGAGAGACAGGAGATACCGATAATGTCGATCGTACGGCTCTAAAAAGTTGGCAGACTGGGCCTTGATTCTGGAACGCTGTGTGCGTCGTCGACTCGTCAATCGCGGTTGCAGCCTCAAGTGACAAGTCCCTCCGCGAAAACCCTTGGTAACCTTCGACGTCGTGCGCGCGTGTGCATACTACGACTTCACAAATCATGGTGGCTTAACTGCAGGCCCAGCTCTTACCTCCCTCTTCGAGGATCGCGAGCATCTCGATACCAACATCTACGCATTCTTCCCCATCACTTTCTTTCTGCCATTCGCCGCGACGACCAGCTGCTCACTTTTGTTTTGCCTCCCATCTCATTACTGCCTCCTCTCGTCCCCTCAACTATAGGTCGCCCCTTCCTCACTTCACAGCATCTCTGCACTCTCTTCTCGCTGCCCACCCCACCAGATCTGATATTGTTTGCCTCTAGTACAGTGCGAAGTGCTCTGTCCTAATCATCTTCGTCATCTTCGCCATCCTCGCCATGCTCTATGTCCTCTCCATTCTCCGTCGCAGGCGTTATCGTCACCTTCGTCTTATCTATTTTCTTGGAGGCCAGCAACCCGGGAAGCGACGCGGGGGTAATACGAATGAGGTATATGGTCGCATATATGAAATGTCTGGGCTTGGTCGTAGAGGATTGACTCGGTGTAGGGTAGCATAGACGTCCAGGGGCGGGGAAGCATGAGGTGCACCATAAACGCCTCGTCAGCAGTAGGTAGAAGAGGAGAGTGAGGAATTGGGACATGCGATTTCATGTTCACAGTGAGGTGCAGGCGAGTACAGTGTCATAATCATGCGCTGTTGTACGTCTAACAAAATGACGGGATGCAGGGCAGTGTTCGGCGGACATCCGGAGGGGCAGAAATAAAAGTGTGCTCACACACACGATTCTCGTCAGCGAGATGATGGTGCATAGCTGGTGATGGTATTGGAGTACTACGCGGAGGAGGTGCGGGTGATTCGGGTGCGAACAGCAGTGCATACACGAAGGGAGGGCAATTGCACCAAACGATAGAGCAAGGACGAGGATGAATCGATAGCGAACGTTGCATGAAGGCCTGGTAGTTGACGGGAGTCGATGCAGGCGCGTTCGCCATAGTCTTGCGCTCTACCCGCTCACACAGAAAGCCAAGCAGTTGCCGCCACCAGAACTTGTGCTCCCCCTCCTCAACCTACTTTCCTCTCTATTTGATCATACCCTTGCGTGTCCTATAGATAGTCAATTGCGAAACAAAACGACCGCAGAGGATAGAAGGAGCGTCAGTTCATAGGGAGATGCGTTACGAAGGGGGATAGAAGAGCCGGAACGTCATCACACCCAATAGCTGACAATGCTCGCATTCAGTGCGGAAGAAGGATTTGGACATGCGACGGTGAGAAAACATATATCGCTGGGCCACGTGTACGGGGCCTTGAGCTTCTCCTGTTATTCCATCTCCATCAGTAGCCGTTCATAGCCTTCTCCCTTGCTCTCCTCATGTCGCTGTTTTCATTCTTTGATATTCTCATATGCTTAAAGATAGGAATGGCGTGGCTATGCTATGTGACTTCGCCAACTCGAGCTTAGGGAATTACTCAAATATCAAGTACGTTTACGACCCCGAATTGACGCGCGATGGCATGCCTTGTGACCGTCATGCGATACTTTGTTGGCGTCCTCTACGTGTCAACAACTTGTGCACATTTCCTGCCAACTTAACGACTATCCTGTTCGCACTATTGATCTTCTCATCCGACTCGTTCTCCTCTTCTTCGACTGGTCTACATAGGATTATCTTGCGCAGTCCGTCCATTCATATGTCACACTTCTTAACCCTCTTTTAGACTCGCACGTATATAGAATGCATGAGGCAGGCATATTGGTGTACAAATAATAGTATCATGGGAATATCACAACGTAAAGTGAAGTTCTCTGGGTTCAATCAAGATTCGCGTCTGGAGAAAAAACGGGGGAAAGCCTGGACAATCCCATGCACGAGCGCCTTAAAATATGCGCCATCTAATATATGGTAGTTGTTGACTTCGACATTGCCATAAATATAGATTCCTTGGCCGTTGTTCGTTCCGTCGTTGTCGGAATTGATTGGAGGCGGACGTTCGCTGCGAAATCAGAATTTTGTGCGAGGAATATCGTCGGGATCAATTGACTCACTTGTCATTAAGCTCCTCCATGTTGCGAGCTTTGCTTCGATTGGGTGTGTTGGGAACCTGGGCCGCAGGATTGTAGGTGTGGGTATTGACATAGTCTCCAGCTACCTGATTAAATGTTGCATTCTGTATGCTAAAACTCTGGCTACTGGAGAGCATAGTCATACTGCTTCGATGAGGAGGGTACATTGACGATTGAGAATTGGACATGATCAATGTCTATGAAGTTCCTGGTCAGTACAAGCAAAATCTCTGTCAAGAATAAAATGCACAGACAGGGTCAAGAAGGCGGTAAGTAGATCGAAAATCAAGGAGGGCTGAGACTGTTCTTAGAACTAATCATGTTCAGACTTATATACCAGTGCGACTCGCCCCTGAGTGTTAGATTTTGGGTGAAAGCGACAGTGCCGTCCCTGCCGAAGACCTAGATCGGCTATATCAGCGTACGCACGGAGCTCCCCTCTTGCAATAAACACTCTCCGATGCAACTATTCTACGGGCATGGGCACGGGCACTTGAGCGCTTAAGCTCGTAGCCTTGTCCCATGTTCTTTCCTCTCCTTGTTCCACCATTTTCTGTTTGATGTTCTTACATGCGTAGAAATAGGAATGACGTAGCTGTGCTATATGACATCGCCCACTCGAGCTTATGGACACACTTTCTCGAGTTCCAAATACCGAGTGTGTCCAGGATCCTCGATTAAGGCCCAGCAGAATGCCTCGCCTTGGGAGTTCCCTATTATTCAAGGTTTGTCGCCCTCATCGTCCTGCCATGCCATACTTCACTGTCGTCTTCTATGCATAGACTACCTGCGTGACCTGATAGTGTTTTGGTGTGCAATCTGCCTGAGAACCAACGACTACACTGTTCGCACCATTGATCTTCTCCTCTCAAATTACTCGGTGCAGACCTAATCTACGTCTGTTTTGGCAGTTTTCCTCATTTTGTGCACTGAACTGTGCACGATCTTGATAAGTGGACCCTTTTATCTTGCACTGCCCTTCTCTTTGTAATGTTCTTGAGTTTGACTGCCATGCCGACGTGCCATAAAAGAGAGCTAGATTGCGCCATTGAAGCCCTTTGTCAAGCTCGCATGTACGGAATCTATAAGGCAAGCATACGGCATACAAATCATATCATCTGAATCTAGTGACAATTACACTGCAGTAAATCTGAATTGTTGATCGAAATCCTCTTCTGAAGAAGAAACGAGAGAGAAAGCCTGTATGACCGCGTGTACGAGCGCTTTTAAACATGCTCCATCTAACATGTAGTTGTTGACCTCGACATTTCCGTAGATATAGATTCCTCGGCCGTTGTTTGCCCCATTGTTGGTGGAATAAATTGGAGGTGGACGTTCACTGCGTCAATAGAAATTTGTTCGATGAATATTGTCGAGATCAATTGACTCAACTGACAATGGGTTCCTCCGTGTTGCGCACTCTACTTCGATTGGCTGCATTGCGAACCAATCTTTCTTTATGCAATGATCTGGATAACTGTTCAGATAGATTAACATTGAAAAAATTATAATCATTGCGTGGATCAATGAAGAAGCGTGACATGCGGGGCCGCAAGAGCCGCGGATGATGGGCGCGCCCTAAACATTGCGACTGGCATCTAGGATTAGCGCCTTCGAACGCCCTACTAATGATGGCCTTGTGTTCATGCTTGAAGTCATGTCGAAATGTGACGAGATGCATGGGTGCCGGATAAATATATCGACGTACTTCGCCTCTTCTCCCTAAACCCTATACCTTCATCACTTGCTATGTCCGTGTCCAAGTCCTTCTTCCGCACGGTATGTGCGCCTCCTTCCATCTCATTTCCCATTCGTGCTCCTGAAAGCTGATACAAATAAAGACATCATGCAAAAGCGTAAGCATACACACCAGACGCCTGACACGAAATCACGCCTCACAAAACGGGAAAGAGACAAATGAATCTGAGTGCGAAGCAGTTCCTATCGATGCCTTCTAGGCTCCATGTCTCCATCGCCGACCTCTCCTCGACCTCTCAGCATGCACTCCACCCTAAACTCTTCTCTCCCGCACTCTCTGGATCCATCTCTGGATTTGATTCTGGTGTAACAAACGACAGGGAGATCTACGATGATGGAATGGCGTGGTGGGACGCCCACACGAAACGACTCCCACACGAAACGACGCGACACGAGATGGACTGGGTGAGGCGTTTGGCGTTGGTGTGATGCAATAAATGCGACATGGCCATCCACATCTTGGCCTTGGCCTGCCTTGCATTGCCTCCATTCCCCACTTTCGAGTGATGTCGCACTTACATGTCGCAGGGCGAGTGTTACATCCGCGGTTGCCATGACACGAGAGGAAGAGAAGAAGCGGGGCGGGGAGGACTCGACGGACCAGCATCGTGCGTCGCCTGCAGTATATCTACCATTCAGAATCAAAACAAAAGGATGTACGTACATGGCCCCCGCCTTTACCAACTTTCGTCGTCTCTGAGGAGAGGCGCGTGGGATTACGCATCCGCACCAACTCCCACCACTTGCGAAGGAATGTAGTCAGTCAAGGATGGGGGATGTGGAGTGTGGAAGCCGGTGGTGGCGGTGCAATGCACGTATCTGTTGATGCTGACTACGCTGTAGCCTATAGATCGCGTGTAGCCGCACTTCAATTATCTACTCATGGGAGTGCCCTGAGATAGTGACCGCGATACCTCCCCCGGTGACATGTAGAGTATACTGTATGACCGCCCTCGAAAGTGATTACTGCTGCATAACATTCCACCTTACTCCAAGTGCGTCACATCCACCGCCCACCGCCCACAGCCTGCACGCCTGACGCTTCACGCGTCACACCCAACGCCCAACGCCCTCACCCAGACTCATGTCACTTCGTCTCGCCCAGGTCGTGTCGTGTCGTGTGGGCGGGCAGATGTCATACGACGCCATTCTACCGTCGCCTGTCATTCGTCAGTAGTCACACCCGAAACCGAATCCAGAGACGCGACAAGAGAGTACGGGAGAGGTGGGGAGAGAGGAGGTTGGGGTGGGGTGGTGTTTACGAGGCCGGGGCTGGGGCTGGGGACGTAGAGGACGATGATGTAGAGGACGGCACTATTTCGCACTTGGATTCATTTGTCTCGTCTCGTCTCGTTCTGCCTCTGTTTCGTCCAGAGGCTTTATCTTCGCCGCTGGACCGCTACCTCAACTTCGCGGAAAAGACAGGATTCGGCGCTCCGGGGACGGGGAACACAATGCGAACTAGGATGTGCTTCTGGATTTCTGAACATCTGAACCTCTTCTCTTCTCCTTACCGCTGTTAAGGCGTCAACTTGTGGATCTTGCAGACAGTGTTTGATCAACGAAGTAGATTATATTCATGCTTAGTATAATAGTGTGTAACTACAACCATATCAGAAGGAAACCAAGCATCCCCATCCAATAACTCAGGTAGTCTGAATGTAGACTAGGATAGCAAACAGCGAACCAAGAAATCACATCTCAACCTCCATCCGCGCATTTTCTTCCACCATGGAGTGTGTCGTAGTAAGCCCTCGTGGTCCAGATCTACTCCCTACACTCGGTGTGTGGTGTCCTTAAAAACACACATACATCGCAAAAGCGTAGGATGTGCATGCAATTAGTTGAAAATTTTTTGTTGCATTCCAGCTTGGGCAGACGCGGTGGTTGAGAGCAGCAGGGGTATGAGATGAAACCGAAATTCAGTGGGGAGGGCAAGCGGCGATTGACACCGGCGACGAGGCTTTGACGGGTTGGTGCGACGATATGCCTCTGATATGAACCCCGTACCACAACTCTCATATGGGAGTGTCGAAGACGACGACGGGATATAAGGTTGTCGGTCTCGATCTGCACGTTCATGCAACTCCCTACACGCCACTCGTCACGGAGTGATCAGATGCGCAGAACTATATCGAGGACATGAGATAGTGATGCTGGGCTTCCTCCCGCTGAGTGGCGATGGTAGCGCTACACCATAGGCAGGCCGGAGGAGTGGATTTGCTGGACGACAGAGTGGTCGCGCTAGGTGAGTCGCTGTCTACCTCCCCGGGACGGTGCTGGTGGGGTGCTTGGTTGGCCACTCTACTGGCCTCCAGTATGCTTGATCACCCTGTCCTTGGTTCTGGGTACTTTTGTGCCCTTGATGTATACGGCCCGATCCACACAGTGCATACTAGGGCAATCCAAGGTGAATTTGGTGAGCGCACACATGCTTTGACCCACTTCTGCCGCCGTACGCTACCCGGTCCTCTGTCCCTTGCATATTTAAGCAGGCTGTACCACAGAACACAAGGAGAACGTCAAAACTCGATCAGAATGACGAAGGGAGGGGCGGACAAAGAGACGAAGGCTACTGACCTGCACATATGGAGATATAGGCTTTTGGGCCTGATTTGTTAGATCTTCGAAGAGGGCCTCAGAGGGATGGCCTCGGGGAGGCTGGTGGTGGACGGTCATGTCGTTTGTGGTGTTTGTTAGGTAGAGTCGTCGAGCTGGGGACAGCTGAGTTGGTTGATGATAGTGGGGAAAGAGAGGGATGATCACTGCCCTTTTACGTATTTTGAACGTCGCCACTGGCTACTCGCCACTCTAGTTGATTTCAAGTTTGTGGCATGTGGGAGTACAATAACGGCGCTCAGACCGTCGTCTTGTTGGAGGGCCAATTATCGGGGCACCAGGTGCTTGCGTGAGCTACACTAGGACATCAGCACATTGAGGTCAACGTTCAATTTCCCAACCCGACAACTTTTCGAGCTAGCGTCGGTCAGTGAGCTTGGTCAGTGCGTATAGCCAGCCATAAATAAAGGTCTAGGCCTTCGGCGTTGACGGCATCGCGTCATCATGACTTGTCTACTGAGCTTTCCCAAGCCCTCGCGTAGCTTTGTCCCACTCACACCCTCTCCCTAATCACCCTTCGAAGGGAGCACAATGCGACTTACTCAGGTATACGTGTAGACTCTTAGCTACGCAGCGATGTCTACTGGAGAGCTTTCAGGGGCGGTGTGCTTGGAGCATGGGTTGTGTCCTTGTGGGTAAGTGCTCCTCGACTATTTTTCTATCCCATCGTGTCGTTTGAGATCGTATCCGATTATTCAAAAGCCAATCCATCCCATACCATCGAGCTGTTCATCCAACGCGTATATGCTTGCTTCTTTAACTCAGTCACCGCGTAGATCTAGAAAGGATGATATTTTCGGCTATAGGATGGGAAGAGATGCGGCGTATGATACTACTTCTGAGAATTGTGCGATGGGCGATAAGATAGGAAAGTGAAGCAGGTTTTGGTGGCTCATGGATACTTGAGCACGGGCATGGTGTACAGAGGGACGTCTCGTTGGGAGAATTCATATGCAGAACATAATTTGGGGTCAATTTTTCGTTGTGGAGCATGCGCCCTTCTCTACCCAGATCTCCCTAAGTGAGTACCTTTATATTTCCAGCCCACTGTCGCAATTCCCCCTTGTAACTCGAGTAGGGCGCATGTCACCTAGATATCGCATGACTAGCGTATCTTTTGTCTTTGGTTCTAAAATCTTACAGGACACACAAACAAGACGGGAGAGATAGACCTATGCAAATGGGACGCCTGGGCGCTTCAGATCATTTGTTATCTGAAGCATTGCCCGTCGAACCATCCATACATATCATCATCTGGCTTGCGGGTGTGCTGTGTATTTCATGATTTACCTCATTGCAAAGCTCATGAATTGTTGAGCCATGTACTACCATTAACAGGGTATTGGATTATACCTACTCTTCTCCGTGATCTGTGTGGCCGTCGTCTGTGATGGTCTATGGTGTATTGACAGGTATATATGATAATATATCTAGTCTTTCTCACCGTATCCGACACAGCAGAGGAGTGAAAAGTGATAATGGCCAGTAACGTTGTGAAACTTACACCGACGCACTCCAGAGATATATTAAGCCCATATCGCTTTGCCTGTCGTGCTATATAAACAGAGACCGAGAAAATTTCTTATCTCAGAGGAAGCTGTGTTTTTTGTGGACCTTCTGACTAGCGTAGTACGTATCTAATATCATGCCTGTAGATTATCTGCGTTGTCCATGCGCGTAATACTACGCACTATATGCTCTACTGCCAACTTCCGTGTACTAGCATCTCGCGATGGTGGTGGTGGTTCGAACTTCAAATCATGGTTGGAATCGTCCTCACGGAAGAACTTCAAGTGCAAAATTGACGCGGACGTTATGGTATGCACGACACCGCCAATTGCAGCCTCAACCCTGTATTGTACCTTCACCGTTTTGTCAGAACAGGGCGCTCGCATTTTCAATCTTCGAGCTTCCCTGCGCGTAACCTCGAAGCGTACTTGCCGAAGGTGATGTGCATGCCGACCGGCGGCGGAGACGAACTAGATCTTTACATGTTGATCGCTTTCAACCAAACCTCCACCTAACACAGTCACTCTCCTACCTCTCGTTTCGCGCTCAGAATTGGGTCGTATTCCAGGAGCTCTATACATTCTTTATATATCTAATGGCCACACATGCAAACGAGTCGTCGAAGTTGGGAACTCTGGGTGTCGTATATCCAATCAAAGAGACATAAATACAGGATATGCTGAACCAGTTCCCGAATGCCTAGATCAAGCACTAATGGATGCATTACGTGGATTTCTTGTACCACTTATCGAAACAGTGGTGGATGCTAAGTCGAATATTGGTACGAGTCCTTGCAAATACTCTACATGCCTGTACTGGACTCTCCGCAGATACGACAAGCGAAGCGGTGGCATTGATTGCAGCGCTCAAGCAACTCGTACGAGATGTGGCTGGTGTCAAGAAAGTGGCAACCAAAACTCTAGTAGAAGTCACTTTGGGTCAAGGTACGTGTTGAATTGTTGATGACGAGTGCTGCCTGAGTGAATACGTACACCTGTGGCCTTTCAGAGGATGATATTTCGACCGACGACCACGATATCGCTTCCGAGCACCCAGATAACGAACGTATGTGTGGATAGAATACTAAACGTATCGCGTTGACTATGTCAATTTCTAGCTCTTCGCTCTCCTATTAGCTCTGTGCTCGACAAATCAAGCATCGTCGAAACTCAAGATGGTATGATATCTTGATACTTGATATATTTCTATGAACACTCATCAGTCTATTTAGGCACCCTGCAGTCAGTGCGCCACACAATCAAGGATTGTTACTTGAAAGAGCTTCGCGATCACGTCTTTAACAAGATGCCCATTCGACTACTATCATTCGAACAACATGACTCTGTGCTCACAATTCAGCTACTCGAGAGAGGAAGTGTCTTCGCACTCGTGGAACGCGCTCTTCGTTCGACACTCTCGCAAAACGGAACAAGATCAATTGCTGAAGTTGCTACAAAAGACGACGAAGAGAAAATCAGGGCGTTGGTCTCACAACATGCAGCGTACGCGATTCTTTCTCATAGTTGGTTGCTCTCTACACCAGGAGAGGTGACGTACGGTGATTGGATGACGCAGAATTTCAAGGCTAGCGATCCTGGATATCAGAAATTGGTTCAGTTCTGCAGGGTATCGTCGATGCATCACGGGCTCAGTCTTGGCTGGATGGACACGGTCTGCATCAATAAAGATAGCAGCTCTGAGCTCGATGAGTCAATTCGTTCCATGTATGTGTGGTATATGCGCTCTAAACTCTGTGTGGTCTATCTGGCTGAAACCGACTCACTTGCGGAGATCTCTAAGGATCGTTGGTTCTCGCGTGGATGGACGCTCCAGGAGCTATTGGCTCCTGATGTTCTCAAGTTTTACAATCGAACTTGGACGGCGTTCGAACGAGATAACGAAAACGACAAGAAGAGCGAATTAATAACGCGCGCAATCGAAAAAGCGACATCTATATCGGCAGAGGAGCTGGAAGATATTACTGCGCCGCTCGTGCCGCTGTCGCGCAGAATGCAACTGGCCGCTCTGCGGGAAGTGACGCGTGAGGAAGACACAGCTTACTCGTTGATGGGTATCTTCGAAGTCAGTATTTCTACCGCGTACGGGGAAGGCGCCGAGCGGGCGTTCATGCGCCTGCTCCAGGAGATTTTAAACACGACGTCAATGGGGGTGCTTGATTTATTTAACTGGTCTGGCGAAAACATGCCCTCCATCTCGCACGTCCTTCCTACCAGTCCACGGCACTACCTCCACCGGTCATCTGCTATCGATCTCAAATATGTGATACCTTATGAAGCGTTGACTGTTACGCATATGGGGTTCTATATACCTGTGCTCTTGATGCCTGGTATCTCGATCGACGCGGAACATAGTGCGTTCATTCCCTGTGGAGATTACAGCGCAATCGTACACATCTCCCCTCTTGGTATTTTCGACCATATTCCTACCGCCTACAGATTACTTGATAGTACAATATCAGGGCATGATAGCGATCTCAACACGTCGTCGAAAAAGCATCAGTATACTTTTGTGGTCTTGAACATTCAGCAATCTGGATCGGATCTGTTTATTCCCAGGACATGTCTCTCGATACCAATTCAATGCTCGCAGGATGTCGGAGAGGTGACCAGTACAGGGGCTTTCGGGAGAATTCATACCAAGGACCCGGTAATATTCAGTATGCAGAAACGCAATCAGGAGCAAGACAATCCATCTGCAGACGATTATATGGTGTTGACGGAGGGAAGCCTGTCTTTATCCCTCGACGACCTGGAAAGGCATGGCATGCAGCTTCTGTATAAGTATATGTAAGGTGTCTAGATGTACCCTATGCATACATGTCTTCAATGCACATTGACGGAATCAGTGCAGAAAACAAGGCACGATATCCTTGTCAAGTTCCGATTCTATCCAATCCGGCCTCAACTAGATTGCGAAAAGTATTTATTTGAAAATGTAATGTCGGCCGCCAAGGAAATTTGCTCGAGATGAGCTCAAGCCTCCGATGTGCTGCCTCATACGCGCCACCTTGTCTCCAAATGACATGAGGTCGCAGAAAATACGGACGCGGATGGGAATTTATAGGACAAAGGCAGGTAGGAGTGGCGATGCTCAATACTACGCTCGCTATAGTTGAGGTTTGTTTTATGCTAGAGAGAAGGAGAGCCTCTAGCTGTTTGCTAACCCAACGCATTCGAGTAAATGCCGAGAATTGCTTATAATGCTTTGAATATCGAAGGGATCAGTCAAGTCTTTTGATACGACTCTGATTCTCTTGAGAACACCTAGTTGCCGGTGAGTACTTTGGAATGTGAAGTAGACCCAAGCAGCATACTTAGTTACCTTTTTGAAGGTCAACTGTGTTTGTTTTCCTAGATCTTCGCACCCTTCAGCTAATCCCAGTGAGTAAGTCTTCTGCAAATGCAACGTGTACTTATCTATTCGCCCGGTCAAGTTTGTTACGCACTAGACCATACAGAATTGCCCCGACCTGTTGCCTCACGATGAAGCTATCGTTCATGCTGATTGCTGTTTCCCTCGGATCGACGCTCGCAGCTCCGATACTTTCCGAAAGGACCTCAGATGTCGTCGTCCTAGAGGAACGAGCACCTAGGAGGACTCTGCACCAAGTCTTAGCTCTCTATAATCAACGGCAGGATCAAAAGAAACGACAGAAGATTCAAGGAAAATCTCAAAAACATTAGTCGTTGCAGTAATTCGTAGATGACTTTTCTGGGATGATATTCGAGCCCGTGCATAGGAATTCACTTTCATTCGTGATCCTGGTAGACCCAGTGAGAAATAAGAGAAGTGTATGTGTCGTGAATGAGAACGAGGAAAGCAGAGGAGTCAAAGCATAAGTCCACAACTTACGAAAGTAGGAAGAAAAACAGAATGCAAATGAGATTGGGCTCGTACTTACTTCCCACGAGTTTGATATGAAAAGTTTCTGATGACATCACTTGGACATCACTGCATTCCCTTACAGATAACGGTGAATTATACCGCTATCGGCAATTCTCGTAGTTCACAATGCCTGTAGTTCAGAACGCACCACAAAGGAATGGTAAACATCCTACTAAGCAATGTGTTCCGGTTGTGTCGTGCTAGGCAGTAGATTTATTGTAGACTTTCCTCGAAGTAGTCATATGAGGCTGTCCTCAAGCTGTCCTCGTTCCCGAAAGGCTTCTGTAAATTCTATACCAGCTACGCAAGCGCATAAGATTTCAAATTAAGTTGAACTAGATTATGACTCAGAGTAAGATATCGCAAATTTTTAACCTCGCTCCGACATTTAGAGGGAAATTTCGTACCTATCAATCTAAATTTCTCTTTCTCTTGCATGTAGCGAATTAATGTGTATGTATATGATTAGAGGCTTGAATAGCACAAGAAAAAGGTCGAACATAGGCTGCTTATCTGCCCGCCGAAGATAATTGTCTCGTAGACCTTGGTTATGGATAAGACAGATCGGACCACAAAGGGTTAGGTTACGCAGATTAATGAGACCGCTGAAATAATTTATTGACTATCTGACTGAGTTGTATTGTGGAACTAGTTGGAGACTGAAGTTCATACGGGGAGTTGCTCAAATCCATAACAAATACGCCTCAAATTGTCCATAATTTCAATCTCGAAGACTCACTCAAGTCGTTTGGAAGGTTATTCATTTATTTAAATATTCGCGAAATTTTTGAGCATCGTGAGGTGGTTGTGTCAATTTAAATTTACGGAAAGTAGTGCTTATATATATGTATATATATATATGGGAAGTCATGCTAGAACGCCTATTGGCGGCATCGGGAAGGGGTCAGAACGCGATCGAGTAAGTGCCACTGAGTTTAGAGTGTGTGGGAAACCGCAAGAGGACGTATCACCGGTTCCACCTTTTCCTCTTTTTCCTTCCCCTCATGCTCTTCCTCGTGTTGTGTGCCGCCCTATAACGTGGGAACATGAAGTCAGTTGGGTTTACAAAAACAGTCCTCCGCCCTCCAGATAGATGTAGCATATCTGTCCGAGATATGTAAAACAGGATGCCATGTCTGTCGTACTACCCCCTCACATTCAAACATCAGATATAGAGCACACATCGTCAAAGTATCCCGACATAATCAGAGACAATTTCTTCGACGATGTCGCTATTCAGAAATCACAACGGCCGCGATATACGCCTCCCACATTCAGTACTTGGGGATATCTTGACCTTCGCGCTTGCCGGAGTGCGCATCCGTCTCCCATTCTACGCCTATGACCGACCCTCATGTCAGCCTACAACATGTGGACCCAGCCTGGTGTCGACTGATACAAAGCACGAGCGCTTTGTGGACGGATGTATTCTTTTCTGCACCTCAAGGCATGCCTCATTCTCATTTTTCAGCGGAGGTGCTGCTCGATCACCTCTGTCGGTGCACGAGGAGGGCATCGGGAAGGCCGCTCACCGTTGCCTTCGACATGGGGAGGTGTAATTGGCCCTTCAGCATCGTTCGCGATATCATTCATTCCGCACGTCGCCTGAATCGAGAGGCTCACATGCACGTTGTACTCCAATGCCGAAATTCGCGCATTCTTCATCATTCCCCAAGAGTTCAGCGCGCTGAAGGCGATCGATTTATGCTGCGTCAATTCGTGGGATAGCCCTGCGTCTTCGTTCCCTCTTGGCGCTTCCCTTGCTTTCACGGCGTTGCGTGGTGCGCCTCTTTTAGTCAACGCAACTATGCGCCTTTATAACGGACTACATCCTTTGTTCGACATGCAACTACCCTGGCAGAATTTGTCTGTGCTTGACTTCGGGGCGATGCCGATGCCGCCAGAGGTATTCATCCGAATTATGCGCCATGAATGCGCCCAGCTACGCGAAGCATTCTTCTTCATCATGTTCACTCATCTGTACATGTCTCTCGGGCGCTTCAAGCTTTGCATGAGCGCTTTGGAGAAGTTGAGGTTGAGGGTGATGTATCCCCATCGTGATACACGGCTCTTCAGTGCATTGTGCGCGCTGGCGCTGACACATACATATGTGGGTGGAGATGTATGATGGGGATAGGTCCCAGCATTGGGATATCTTAATTTACTTCCCGCTATTGCAGTGCACCCATGGATCTCTTCGAGAGCTTCGTCTTTCGGACTATTTGCCACTCGGGTTTGCAGTGTTTCGACCAGAGATAATCACGGCTGAACGAGGGTTTTCTGTTCGTCGACAGTATCACCGCACCACTCCCAGCGATCTCGGACAGCTCTTCGCTGTTCTACCTGGACTCGAAGTGCTGCATCTTCCACTCGGACTCCCTTTCCACATACACACGTTGAGCGCACTATCAGACTGTGCACTTCTCCCACGACTTCACGAGCTGCGTATTGGGACATCTGGTGATGTCGCAGATATCCTGAATATGGTAAAGGCAAGGCATGATCATATTTTACGAGATATGCATGCACAGAATGGAGATGTTTCGATGCAGAGGAGGATTAAAACACTTGACATGTTTGTTTCGTGTGCCATTGAGACGCGCCTGATGGCTCAGTATACGAGGTCATTCAAGGAGATTGGGATACAGGTCAACTTTCATCTTACATTAGAACTTCCTATTCCCAACAATATACTACAGGCATGAAGGATAACGCATACAACCATTGTACAAACATGTATGTCTTTTTCTTGAAGCCAGTGTGCACTAATATACATGTATATACAGAAAAACTACATTGTCTTGACCTCCATATAGTATTTTTTACCTTATGAGTAGACTGTGTTTATGTAGCACCCGAGGAAAACTCTGAGGCGCGGAGACGGAGAAGTCCGTGAAGTAAACCGGCTAACCCCGATTTGGACTTTTCAGATTTGAACGCGCCATCTCGCCCACCAGAGCCCAGAGCTATGGCAATCCGCATGCGTGTGTGCGCTTGTACATCACCTGTTACACTCCTCATCGATACCTCTAACGCTAATTCTTGTGCTCCAACAGCCGGCAAAAGGCTACAGCCTCTCGTGAACAATGTCGTCCCAATCCTTTAAACGCCAACGTCAATGCGTCCTCTAATTCAAGTAACTCCCACTCTGTATGTTTGTCGACATCATCCCGCTCTCCACCTCTCTCACCCACCTTCTCATCTCCATGAATCTATTGTACACGTTGTCTTTCCTACCTTTCGCCATTTGGAAGCTCCAAGAATCCGTGAGAGCTAAATGGAATTCAGATAACATGTCACTGGATTTGGCGCCGAGCATCCTTACGCAAAGATACAAGGGTCGGCGAAGTTAGATCAAAGTCGATAGGGTTAGTGCAAAGGCGCATATATTTCGTCAGAGCTACAGCAGAAGTGAGTCGTTCACGAGACTTGGCGCTTACATCTACTCATTCAACACACGTAGTTGTGGACGCAACCTCTCCTCCCCTTTCCTCCTCCACTTTGCCTACATCTACCCCTCGCGAGTGTGGTCCTGCTACCCCTGCGCTCGCCCAATCATATGCGTCGCCCTTTATCTCATGGCCCGGCACAGAAATGAAACCACCTCTGTCGCTTCCTCTGGTCGTCCTTTCCTCTGCTATCAGCCCGCACCCGTTCTCATGCCCCGTTACCACCCTCATAATTGGTGCAAACATCGGGATGCGTTCTCGACGCGCCTACTCTCTCTGACTTTACGCCCTCACCCCCGCCCGTCTTCTCCCTTCCGCTCTTCGCATCCTCACCGTAGACGCCTGGCCCTTCCGTCCGCTTTCCAGCTTCCCCAACTCAACTTCATGTTCCCTCGTCCTCGCAATTGATGCCGAAATGCACTACCTATTAACACCTGGACAACACGAGGATCCCATACGCATTGGACGCGTCATGCAGAGGAACCACACCGCTTTCACCCTTTCCGTACGACATTACCCCCCATGTTATAAACGAGAAGTTCTGCAGCTCTGAGAACGTCACTATCACCAGCATTCACGACAGAAGCTACCACACCCCCGAGGTAGTACTCAAGAACACCGCCTGCCAACATTCGAGCTCGCTATTTCCAAAGACAGCTTAGACGTGGTTTCCGTAGATGTCTCGACCAAGCGGAGATTGCTCTTGTTTGTCCAATTCCCCCCAGATGCTCACGCTCGTACGTTCAGTTTCATGTTGCACAAGTCGGCACTACTCCTAAACTCGCGCTCAACATTAGGAGATAGATATGCGGGGACAGGCAACGTGTTGTTTACGGGGAGAGTCAATATCTACGTACGTGATGATGCTTCAGACGTCCGTAACCCAAACTGAATCTGTCCAAGAGTTCTGGTCAGCGCCCAGATATATATTCGTCCCTCCCTCATATATTGCACCTTTGAATATTCACCATATTTGCTATTCTTCCGACAGCTGTCCCGGGATAACTGCATCTCATATACAATGGCGCCGAGCGCTAAGTCTCAACCCAACACATGTCTCTCCGAGTGTATCAATGTCGCTCGTCTGTTCTACACACTCGCTTTACCCACAATATCCCTCTCCTCCATTGGCTTTGTCGCTTTTCTTCTCGTGTCTATGTACATTAAACCCTGCGGGATGAATAGAGGGATTTACAGTATCAAAATCGTACGCTAAATGATTAGTGTCACTATTAAATGCTTCCTTGAGATGATTTAAATCCGTCATATGAAGTTGGTTATATGGATCAACTAGATCTGCCGGGCCGAGCGAGTATTGTTCAACGAGTGGGTCCCAAAGACAGGAATTTAAGCAAGGTTAGAGTACGGTGAGACTTGATGTGCAAGGGCATAATATTCCTACCAATATTGAACGTCGGAGAAAGGAAAGCGGGATTATACTATCGGTGGCAGATGGAAAGGTCCCGGGGAGCGTGTAAACGCTCTCTGGGGAGGCAGAGTAAGTAGCGAGTTGAACATGATTCACGGACAAAGGTATACATTTCATGAGTTACTACACATTCTCGGCACTCTCGCGTAACAAAATGGGTGGCAGGGGGCATCTCACGACTCAAAGAAATCAGTGGTTTCGTCCAACAGCTGGTGACTATGGAGAATCTGGAAATCGACAATTGAGTCGAAGAACCACTCGGCGTACCCAATGAGCAAGGATGGCAGAAATCAAGGAGACCCCTGCTTTGGAGGGGTGGGGTGGCGTGCCGTGAAACCACCACTGATGTTGATCTCGTCGGATCGAACATAAATGGCGGTTCCATCGTCATCCCGCAGGGTAAGGATGAGGAATATCCACTCTTGTCCATCAGTGACACCGCCCCTCACAATCCCCTTCCTCAAAATCAGCAGTGAGACACGTGAGGGCATATTTGGAGGGAATACTACTGACACTGTACTTCGCACGCCTGGCGCACCCGAGCATCTCCGCAACTGCCTGAGGAATGTGCTTCTTAAGATCCGTGGTTTTAGCTCCCGAGACAAACAACGCCGAATCATCAGGCCGCAAGACAGGCCGCTCTGAGAAAAGGGCTGTGGAAAGCTGAGAAAAAGCATACATGGAAGAGAAGGAGAACACACTCAACTTGGCCGGGGCCATCACTACGGCTGTATAATTAATGAACCCTGACACTGTGTGCAGGCTGCTGTCCGAGAGGGTGACAGCGGGAACAACTTGTTCGCTGTTTAGAGCCATCTTCAGGTGGTTCGGAATCATGGTAGAGACCCGGTAGAAAAATGCGTTGATCCATAGACGTGTCGTGGACTCGTTCTAAAGTTGTTCAGGAGAATACAGGGAGCTTATAACTAGCGTATCAAGCGATGAGAAATCGAAACGAACACAACGCGGAACGAGATTTTCAGGAAATGAAGATGGGTTAGGAGTGTGGTTGTGGACCAGAGCTGATCGTTTCCAAGGGTGTCACTCAAGGCCGCAGAGTCAACAGCATCGTCCTTCAGTTTCAGTACACCACTAAGTTGGACCTTCAAGTCGTCAAGAAGATCTCCGGTGAAGGAGTAAGACTAGTACACTGAGTCGGTCAGATGCAACCAGAATGACAATTCCACATACCTGTGGGCCGTCCGCGTCAGCCCTTGCTTGTAGGAATGCCGTCAGTTTTTCGATCTGTGAAAGAATGGTGCCTTCATCCTCATCCAACTCCAACTCTGGTTCCCCCTCCGCCTGCGTATTCAACTCGAAGCGGGCTTTAACAGCCATATTTTTGAGGGCCTCCAGGGCGTTCGCTAGTTCTATGCCAGTTAAACTGGACTGGCGTTTTCGTTTCAGTGGTAGAGGTAAAGATGTGTCACGGCGGACATTCAACTATTCACTCATCCGCCATTCCCAGCTCTCCTCCATGTCTACGTCCCGCGAAACCAATCTGTTTATTCCCGGCGTTCGCCCCGCAATATACGTCGTCTACCATCAGTCGCGGTTACCACACCCCTCTCTCCCGTGGTCCTGTATATCGACGCGCATGAAATTCTAGCTATTAGGGGCATTGGAGAGTCCATCAGTTCGTCCGCCCTCAGCCTGCCGATATGCTTTCGTGCAACCTGCCACTCTCGAATGAGGTTCTTACGTGTTGTATCGTCTATTTCACTGATATGGATTTCCATTTGTAGCTCCGTTCCCTTAGAAATGGGCAATTGCGCATTCGGCCAAGTGCCTGATGGATCAACATCCTTCGCGAGAACAAATACCGCAGCCGCCACAGAATATAAATCTATGTTCACACAATCGGATCGATCACTTCACGCAGCCTCTGTCCAGCGTGCCGGTGAACCTTGTCCGCATACAGTCTATGAGTGGACAAACACGGCAAATTTTCGGTACGGTGGTGCAGAATGATAATCTTTAGGGACGGCGGGGAAGCTTGGAAGTACGAAGCTGGACAGTGGATTCCATTCAAATCTCCATCGATAATGTCAACCCCAAAATTGTTACTCTAAGGCGACGTCAAGGATTCAGAAGATGAATATATTGTTCAAAAATAATAGCAGAACGGAAAGAAGGAAGGAATTACCGGGGAGGTCCCGTTGACAAACGAGCGGTCCGACGGAGCTAAGAAAAAGCGGCGTATTGGGCTGAAAAGGTCTATACAGAAAATAGTATAAAGGCCTGTAAGCTCCCTCTACAGCCGGCAAGGATCCAGTTCCTAACTCGCTCAAGCATTGTGAGTAGTGTCCAAGTGCCATTGAGAATAAGACTAATACAGACATCTTTCGATTTCCCCCTCTGGAGGACGATGGCCAACGTTGCTCCTCTTCCAGACGACGCCGACCTTCAGTGGGTCAAGATAACGAGCACGAAAGGAACGTCTTTCGCAGTTGGGTTCCTAAAGACTGAAGATACTCCAGAGCTCCAAGAGGCGGCAGCCGCAGAAGATGAAGATGAAGATGAAACCCGAGGTACATCCTCCATTGTCCTCATACTTATGGAATTGCTGATCGACCTGTTCATTCATCCATCCAGCACAGCTGTTCCGTAACCGTGCTACGAACGAAGTAGCCGTCCGCTGGCCAGTGGGCAATTCCTCCTGGAAGCCGACATCGGGACCGGTCGTGCGCGTCCATGGTATTACACGTTATTGTCTCTCTGTAATACCATGGAACCCTGTACGACTGTACCCATACGCATTGGATATAACGTCGAACCACAGAGGATGGGTCAGATTCTGGGACGAGAGTGGTGACTCCTACGGACTGTCGCGTATTATCCCGGGTAATTTTCGGGTTGCTTATGATTCGCCCCGACCTACGATTATCGCTGTTAGTAACTGAAGAAGATGTACTCTACAAGGATACGTTATCGGCCTGTTTTTTCATATATTCCCTTTGATGCCTCAGCTTCGCTCAGCTAGGCGTCGAGCGCGCTCTGAGACTGTGTCGGAATCCGAACAAATCGCTGGTGCCGGGTTTCCTTTGACCTTTATCTTACTCTGTGCCAAAGGGAAATAAATAAGCTGAGTGAGATTGACAGCCAAGATACTGGCATGAAAAGATTCGAGGCGAGCAAGAAGACGTATGAAAAAAGAAACTGTGTTCTCCTATTCTACGTAACCGATTCCGTTTGTACGTTGTCAATGAAAGTGAGTAGCATGTCCGATGAAGAGAGTAAGACAGCTTCGGAGGCGGGATTCTCTCGAAGATTCCCTGCGATAGAAGACCACAAGTGGAGATCATCCAACGATATGTAACATATATATCACCCAAGGACATCTCCGATTATAATCAATCCGACAGCAAAATAGACGAATAAGGAAGAATATAGTTCCCAGGTGGTACCTATGAGACTACATGTTCAAAAACGAAGTGTAATCTCGTCGGCAAATTCTTTCGCCATTCATACAGAGCTGGGGTCGAAGACGAGAGTTGAAATGTAGTATGCGTGTTCATAGCACGAGCGCTGAGCGTAATAATTTTAGCCCACAATGAGAGAAGGCGGCCACGAGATTGATAGAATTGGCACACAGGTTCATCAAACAACATGAGCAGCGAGCCCTTTGGTCGCCCGTTGCCAAACGCATACGTGCATGCATTGCACGCTTTCCAGAGGATTTGGTTCTGGCGCCTCTGGCAGCGATCACGACACGGAGAACAAAGAAAGCACCTTTATCTCGTCAAATCTATAAAATAATACCCACAATGAACTTCCACTCGCTATTCCCTTCAACGACTCTGTTTCGGCGAGAGATTCGACACAAGTGCTCGTGCTTTTCTACAAAGGAATCAGAATAAATTTTCGGCACTGGGTAACTTCGACGCAGCATCTGCGGCTTTTCTGGGAGGGCATCTTTGAATAGGCGATTAAGGGGTTGAGGTCTGGAAGAAATAGCTGTAAGAAAGGTGAGGAGGAAGGCAAGGTTCAAGGAAGGAGAAGAGAGTTTGGAGCGTGAGAAATGATTATGTCCTGGAGTCGGACCTGGTTGTACTGTAACATAGATGCTGCAGAACAAATCTGATCTGTCTTTTATAACGATTCTACACCCCTGCTTCTGATCAAGTATGTATATGGGCTAAGATTTCGCACATAAGTATACGCACTGCTGGGAACCAACGTAAGTGACAATCAGGACTTCACACTGACTACTGTCATTTGTATTATAGCGGACCATGTTTATACATAACCCATGCTGGTCCGCTTACACCCATAGACACATTACCTGGAGAAGACCGATATGCGCAACATACCTCGCGTTACTGAACGCTCTAACCAACCCTAAACCACGAGTTGAGTCGCTCTGCCATCACTCACCGGACGTGCGCTGCGACTCAATGATGCAGCCGTCTCGACTCTCTCCCCCTGCTTGACGGACGCTCATGACCCACCGCTTCTCGCCCGTCCTGCTCTCCCGCCCCAAATGTGTGTTTTCCCCTTCCCTCAATTTCACACAGTTAGAGGACAATTGAATTCCCTAGCCACATCGTTCTCGCCTCTGCATGACGCCTCGTTGCATCCCCACCTCGCCGACATTTCTCACGCCTCCTGCTCTAGCGCACTGTCGACGGAGCCCCTCTATGCATAGATTGCGCCAACCTCGGCCTCAATGCCCCGCTTCCAAGTTTCAGGAGCCCAATTTCCCCTCCTCTTGATGTTATTCAACCTATTTACATTCGCCTAAAGCCATCCGAAACACACATACATCTATTCTCTGTCGTCTGCACCTTCGTAATATCACACCCTCCATTCGTCGTCCATCAGCATTATACCAACGCGAGTTCCAGCACCATCTCAACTGTTCCCAAGAGTCCCCGTAGGCGCTCAGACACACACTTGTTCATTGCTGACAATATTTTCTACTTTCTCCACCAGCCGTCCCGGAATCTCCAGCTTAATTTTTTTTGTCGTCCACATCTCCCTAAACCCTAAGCCAATCTACAGGTATTACTTTCGCGTTCTACGAGCACAACCGCCTTCATACTATTCACCTACCTACGCTGAGAGACTCAGAGGGAAAGAGTTCATCACGGGAAATAGAAATGCTGATCCGAATCTTGGCGATGGATCAAGCCTCAAGGTGCGATATCGTTGTTAGAAGATGACTGGTGGTAAGTTGAATCGCTTATATACGATGCACAGAAATCAGCCTGACCGTACTGCGTGTTCAGGCTGCCTTCAAAATCGGAGACTTGTATTGCTCACATTCACATCCGTACCCTCTCTGCGGGAAACAGTCCAACCTATTGCTACAATGAGTTCATTAGAGATCAGCATAACACAAAAGTTGATCTCAAAAAATATCATTCTATCGGGATAGTTCGTAGTCCATACATGTGAGTAAGTATATGTTGCAACTATATGAGTGGTATCGTATTCTATACCGCATAACCACCAATCTCTCATTCAACCCGACTATGCTCAGATGCACCCCAAACACACTTGACAGAGGTCAAATTGATCCTTGAATCAGTGACATGTAGTCGCTACGAATTTTCCGTTGGCTGTGAAATCATTGATAAAGATATTGTGCAGAAAACGGACATTCCCGTGAAAGGACTTTCAGTACGCTCGTACGTGTGTATCCGAGTCTAAATGCTGCAGCTCGTACAGGAGTACTTGATTTCATTCTAGATTTCGGATCAAGTGAGATGATGTCCTCTGAATGAAGAGAGTGCTGTGTGGATAACTGGGATGCGCCGAACATGCTTGACGGAAGACACAGCGATTTTTTAATCATTGATATTTGGTCGCTACGAATTTTCCGTTGGCTTTGATTCGTATTCACAGTGGGCCTGGAATCCTATATGTCGGCGAGTGTTGTTTTGCATCGAGGCAGACGACCTGAAGGTAGTTTATACCCCCCGATAGATGATACTTTCCCCGCAGGCATGGAAAGTATACGTTGATCCCTACGACGGGGCGGATGCGAGCTCTAAGTCCACAGCGGTTCCCGACTAGCTCGTTGAACTACCTGTGACACATTTCGTATACTGCCTGTCCCACTTGTTGTGGCACCCGTTTAAACGCAGGGGCGTCTGTATCTGCCAATTCGAGGGGTTAGTTGAGGGCTAAAAGGGGCAGTAGGGGCTTGGATGCGTACAGAACCGCTCGTATGGAATTGTACGTGTTTTCTGTAGGGGTTTGACCATTGGTGAACGTGAGAGGCGATGCAGGGTAGGCATGCTGGAGGACTTCCGAGGGAGTGTAAGTTACTGACCGAAAGTAAGAGGCGTCTTATATAAGTTCCAGGAGTGTGCCACTGGGAGCTACAACAAATGCCGTAAGCATTCATCTGAGGTGCAGTTGCCAAACGAGGGATATATATTCCGACAAAGCGCTGCCACTGCGGTACCTTTAGAGATGGAGAACACAAAAGAAGGCCGCCAAGCTATGACCTCGTACGCAGTGTGTCTCTAGTATCTATATATGCTTGTCTATGTACAATAATACAATTGAGAATGTGGGATCATCATGTGGCCCTCCAGCCTTGATGACTTTAAGCGCCCACAGATTGTGAGCTGCCTCCGATTCTTGATCGGGTAAAGGTAAAACAAATCGTGGCGCATACGTGAGCATGAGATAATCATATATATATAATCTTGACGAGTGTTTCAATGTTTGCTACCACCGCATGTGCAGTTGTGAAGTTTCCGATAACAGCATGTCGTCGAACATGTTGCTGTATAAGTGACGATGGATAGAACGTGCCTAGCGGCGTTGTGCAGGGGAAGTCGACGTCCAAGGACAGATCAAAACGTGCGGACTTTGTTTGACATCCTCTAGAAATTGATATAATTACAAGCAGGGTGCTCCTTCTGGAAGGGCGGCAGACTGTAACGCCCTAGACATATTGCCCTCGCTCGTTCTCGTCCCTCGCCTCTCTTTCCTCCCCCAACCACATACACTGACGTGATCTCTCTGCAGACCCCCGTCCCCCCTGCTATCACGGGTCTGAGATTGTCAGTACCCACCGAGTGATACAAATCAGCGCGGTCAGTCTGGGTTGGCAATATGGGTAAACTACGCTTCCAACCACTCCGACCTTTCGAAGTAGTAGTAAGAATAGCTGATATAATGTGCCCACTGGACCTCGGAATTATATCACACTGTCCCCAAGTCCTATCGCTCTTCTACCGCGCTCGCTTTCTCTCAATCTATACCGGCACCCTGTTAGATGTAGACAAGGTTCACAATCGCCGCCTCCACAGATCACCGCTTTCTCTCACTTGGAGTGAAGCTGAATATGTTCTCTTATCATAGTACAAGTCGGCGTATCCTCCAACTTACGCACCCCCTGAAGCGCAACGCAGAACATAGAGGGGTACACTTGTTATACTGAGCCTGAGAGCGAGCACCGAGAAATACCTGAGTAGTTCTGAATGCAAGGCGAAGGGTCCCTAGCTGAGTTTCTGTCTAAGTAAGTCTATGCCGCGAATCACGACGAAAATTTACTGGTTCTGTTCAAGAAGATCTTCAGCGTTGATATGTTTGTTGACAAAGTTTCTTCTATTGAGGCTGCTTCAGGCTGGCCGCTGCAGAGTTGACTAGGAGATCTATAGGTAGGGAACGCAGTACTGGTGGATATCCGGTCCTTCGTTGACAATGGGCGCGCATCTCGTCAAGGCTGCGGATTGGGCTCGTGGCTGAAAGCACATTGCGGCCACCGATAGCTGGAAGCATATTGCAGTTGTGGTGCGACGAGAGCACAGAGATAGCTGACCACTCTAGTCATCAGTAAGATGATGCAGCAAGGAAAAGCGCACCCTTGTTGACGACAACAGCGCGTATACCATTGTAAGTAAATTCTCACTTCTGTTTTATGTCGAAGCGGGCTGACGTTGGGACATACCCCATAGATTTTGCGTTGTCGAGGTAGCGGTCGCCTTCAAATGATCGTGTTCGCCTTCGAGTCGTCGCGGTCGCCACCAGTGGGAACGAGCAGTTAAGATCACAGAGGATGTCGAGGGCGAGAGGGTATTGTTGGGTTTCTCGGTGAATGGTGAGTCATTTATTCAACTCATGACATCCATGCCAACAAACATCCTCCCCCGAAGTGAAGTTCCGCATCTACGAAACGCCTTCGCACTTCCTTAAAACACCCTGGACGGAGTAGACAACAACATGTGGGCTTCGTCTGCGCCTTAAGTTGCTGTTCGCAGAAACACGCCGTCTTCCCTAGCTACCTGCTGATTTGCGAGACCTTGCGCCCCACGAGGCGATGAGATACGTGGTAGACGACTTAGAGGCACGACGACGACAACGATTACAGAATCATCGGGCTAGTAAGTGCCTCGTTTGGCCCTGGGGATCGAGATCGTTGACGGTGCGTTATAAGATCGTCGGGGCGCTAGGAGAATGCTGGAGGGATGTTGGAGGGTGGAAAGAGGAGGGTTGTATGATAGAGGGTGATGAAGGCGGCAATGGTACGTGTGACTGCTTTCAAGGTAGACACTGATGGTATGTGCGACTCCAGGCATCCAGGTTGTGAATGCTGTCCTCATTACGCTTGAAGGAACCTCCCTTCGTAAGTTTCGTCGCTCACTTCCTAGCGTCATCGTTGACTAACACAGCCTTGCAAAAGCCTTGTGGACCGCCGTCGTCGTCGTGCGAAGTGCAGAGGAGATGCGAGTAGAGAAGTAGAGTGCCTGGACGTCGAGGTCCGTTCCCCCGCAGCAGCAGCAGCAGTGTGCTGCATCCCCCTTCACGTACCTATCTCTGCCCAGCCTGCTCCCTGTCCGCACCTCGTCTACATTACCGACCACGTGAGCCCCATGCGTTAACGACGATGGCGGGGATGACGCCAGAACAGAGGGTAAAGCGGAAGAGGCGGCGGCGAGTGCATTGAGGCGAAAGGTTGGTGTGGGGACGAGAGGGTGGGGTAGTCACTTGCATGCTCGCCACTGTCATGCCTCCCATCCAATATCATATCCTTACCCTCTGAATCCTCTCTAGCATATTCTTAGCGCCGTCGACTAGCCTGCATCACCACCATCAGCAATCTCGATCCCCAGAGTCAAAGAAGGAATTTACCACCTCGCTTCTGTACGCGTCGTCGTCTACGTGGAGTCTCTGCGTCGTCCTCCAAGTATTTCGTCGCTTCCTGGGGCACGAGGCCTCGTAACTTGACTGACGTGTGGCAACGAAAAGAGACGAGTGGGTTCGAGTAGTCTGATACTTAGTGTAAAATGTGCTTATGAGAGAGAGAGTCGTGACTTCCCGCCTACGAGGATCGCGTTAACCAAGCGTTAACCATCTTCGTCAGTTATGTTCATACATACATATTCTGTCACGCTCGAGGCATATATAATCACCATCAGCAAGTTGAGCGACGATGATAGAGATGAGAAAGCGGAGGGCCAGACAGGCTTGCGCAAGAGGCTTTGCTCGTAGTAGACAAACATGATGAACGGCTCACCGAAAGCGAAGGATACAGGTTTCCAGAGGTCATGTCGATGCATCGACGTTGCTACACGTTTCGTTAAGTTCTACCCAGTTTCATCGCGTTACAGATCGGCGGCGATGCAAATGAAATAGAGTGAATCAAGTGAGTAAAGAAAGGAGAGGCGCGACAAATATGGCTGTAAGCTGTGGAATTGCTATGAAACATATACACAAAAGCAAAAGAGGTAGGTAGAGATAATCATAAACGAAAGACCAAAGAGATCAAAGGAAAATATATACATTTCCTTTCACACGTTGTCCCGGCGCGGAAGCCGGAAACTTTTACATCTCGTCGTCGTCGTCGACTTCCTCCATCGATAACGAGGCTTCGCTGGTATCCATATCCTCGTCCTGTAAGTATTCCATCTTGCCACTCTCTCTTTTTGCGCAGTGCTCTCACCGTCCTACCTACACTTTTTTGTTCAACCTCCACCCTGCGTTCCTTGACCGCTTTGTGATAATGGTCCCACGATTAGGTGCCTCCTGTTCCTGTGCTCGGGCGCTTTGAGAAATTTTGATACCCGCAATGAGGGCCCCATTGTTGCCAGGTTTACGGCGGAGCCCTGCCATGGTGTGTATGCAGCTATTGAGAGATGAGACCGGGGAGGTCGACGAAGTTGAAGGGGAATCGTCGACATCCTATGGGGGCTGGGAATCCATCGTAAAGCGCGTTTCCTGTGATCACAGATACCCGATATCAGCATGTAAATCCGCTGGAGGGATTGCAACAAAAAACTTACTTTGGGACAGTGGCTTTGCGTTCCTTGGACGCTTGTCTTTCAAGTTCGGGCTTCACAGCGGTTGCGCTGGAGCATGCAAAAGCGTTATTGCTATTGTCTTCACCAAATTCCATTTTTTTTGTGCGCAATCCTTTTGCTAGGGTTTCTGCGGAGCTTCTCGTCTGTCGTATCAGCTCACATCTTGGAGTGAGTTTCTTTGGATCAAGCATCAATGGATGGTAAAGTGGTGAACAAGAATACTACTGACTGCTTCGCATTTCATACTCCTGTTTGTAGGGTTGTATCTGTTGTCTAGCTTTGTGCCCCTTGGTATGTTCTGTATATTATCCTCAGTTTGATATTTCTAAAAGGAAGGTCATTCCTGAACTCACCTTGGCATAGTAGAAGAGTGTTGACGCGTTGTGGAGTAATCAGAGGATAAGAGGATAGAACGATCAGAGGTTAAGAGGATAGAAGAAAGGAGGGTAGGAGGATAGAAGACCGCACACATAAATCACACAACGGTTGCCCCAACCCCCTTCTGCGTGCCCTCGCCCTTCCACACGCCGTGGCCCAGGCCGAGCGACGCGTGGTATCTGTAGTTCATGCTCTCGGCGGTGGGGAGCGCATGCGGCTGCGGCTGCGGCTGCGGGTGGTGCAGGTACGATTGGGTTTGGTGTTGGATGTGGCTTTGGGTGTGCGATTGGGTGTGGGCATGGGTGTGCAATTGGGCGTGGTGTCGCTGTTGGTAGTGGTGGGTCTGCGAATGCGACTGCGAGTGAGATATCGAATGCGGCCCATACCGCGCGCGAATAAGCCGCACCCCTTGGTATGTTCTGTATATTATCCTCGGTTTGATGTTTCTGAAAGGAAAGTCATACCAGAACTCACCTTGGCGCGGTAGAAGAGTGTTGACGCGTTGTGGAGTAATGAAGGGGCCGTCACAGAAAGCCTTGCCCCTTGTTCGGTCCGCAGTAGCATACTATGTCGCTCTGTGATAGGTGATAGAGCATGCTGAAGGAAAGAATATTGCGATATCAGCTCGAATGGGACGATTGGGTGCAGGATGTTATTGTAGTAGAGCTGCATGGTAGATTGTTGAGGCTACACTGGATGATTCAATGGAAGATTAAACATTGGGGAAAGGTTGTCTTTGGGATGGTGTTATATATTTCCTGAACGCGTGTTCAGAGTTACATCGACTTACAAGATCTCTGCATTGTCTGTCTACATCACTTGCATTTCTATCAAGCTTCGACTTGGAGGCTTGGTTAAAGCGCAAACTCGGAAACAATGTCAATCAGTGTGTCTATTTACGTATCGCGCCGTGGAAATACTGTATGCGAATGAGTCAGAAAACGAGGCTTCCACACTCGCAGAATTTTTATCGAATCCATGCGATAGATTTAGGAAGGTGTTCACCGGCACACCGAATGTGCACTGCTTTGATAGGCTCACGGTCACCTTGTGGGTGCGCACACCTTTCTACAAAGGGGAAATTTGGCAATTAAGGAAACACTGACGTTCGCGGCAACAGCATGTGCTCCTCCTATCTTTGCTTAGATTTAGACGAGAACAAAGGGCCGACGGCTATGTTATTCTTACGCTTCTAAATTTCTGGTGTGGGAGTAATTTTCAATCGCAGACAATGCTGTTTATTGTATCTACGTTGCATTCTTCATGGATAAGGAGTCTAATAATTCAATTGTTAGTGGAGAAACTGAGTGACCAGATCGGGTGTTTTGTGAATACTCCTTCAACACTGTACCAACACGCTTGTCGCACAAAGGAACCTAAAGGAGTTCGTACCATGACCGTGTAAATGAATATTCATTGTTTGCGATGAGACGAGACATGAACATGCGGATTACTACAGGAAAGTCATGAATGAATCACTGAAAAGATAACGAGCAGGCCAAGGGACCCAGGAGGATGAGAGGAGGAGCATTAGGCGTGAGCAACAAGCAGCATTGTAAGTAGCATTGCCGACATTCGGAGTTTGCCGCGTCGGAGTGTTATCCTTCGATGACTCTTGACTCTTTCGTGCGCTAAACCTTTTCAGCTCGGTAGCATTCAGAACCTCTAAGCCGGCCTCTCCTGGGCTCTGCTACTTTCTTACGATTCAGCTCTCTGCCTATCGGGTCTCGAATTCACATGATCTACCATTTGTTCAGACGGAGCATGCACGTCGAGAGTCGCGGGGTGAGCACATAAATCATCGAGAGGAGCACGGGGTGTCTGCGCTGCACGATTCATTTTCTTTTTCGGTTTTTTGCGTTGGCACATGATCACATCTCCTTCTGCAGTTCCTCGTACCCATTCATTTGCTCATGTACGCGCCCAAACTCGCTTCGCACCCTTCTTATGCACCCTATCTCGTTTGCTTCCTTGTCATTACCTGGTCATCAACGCGACTAAACAAAACTTGGTCACACTCTCTGAAGAGTTTAAGGATGTTGACCAGCCGATATGCGTCTAGCGCCCTCTCTCTGGAACTTGGGGCTAGAAAGTGGTCTTTGGTCAGCCAAGGCGAGTAGTTAGTACACTCACATCTCATATCTGAAACAGTAACTGATCACAATCGACACATTCAATTTCTTCGAGTTCCTGGATGAATTGTTTTGCCTCCCTGAAGACGTCGACGACAACGGAGACCCAATGCCGAGAGTTTTCAGCGCGCTTAACGAGATTATCTCTGACACATTCCTCTTCCCCTCTCTCAAAACTGTGCGGATAAACGTCGATCTTCCTGAAAACTACCCAGGGAATGACGACGATGGAAGCACCGTCGACGTAGTCAACGAGGAAGATCTCCAGGTGATACAACCCAACGCCATAGAGATCGCTGGATCCCGTATGACCCACCACCCCGCCGAAGCCAGACGAGCTCAGCTCCGACTGGCGCGAGATGGCGAGGCGAATGCGCGCCTTGGCCTGGTGCCCGCCCACGTTCTCCGACGACGACTCTGATCAATCGGAGGATTTCCTGCTTCCAATTGATCATGTCAGAGCCTCCATTGACTATATGTTTTCTCTTACCAGGCAGAGACTTTCCTCACCAGACGCGTTTATCGTGAACGTCGGCATCGGTGCTGGGACTGACAGACCACCCACGAAATAGATGTGACTGTGGGCAATCAGATTTCCTTCATAATAGATTTGGTAGCCGTACACATGAGTTCATCTAGAGACTGGAATATGGATTGATTGGGAGCTTTTTATATTGATAAGAAATGATTTCCATACCGTTGTGAGGAGAATGCCTGCTGTTATTTCTTTTCGAGTACGCCTGACTGAACTTGGGAGGCGATGTCCGCTCATTCGGACGGGGCCAAAATATTCTAGGAGATCGATGAAACATGGTACCAAGATCTACTGAAAGGTTTTTGGATTGAATACACAACGCTTTATTTCCTCTTTATGGCAAGGAGCGTTGATCTTCCGTCGCCGCCCTTGTCCAACAGTGAGTTCTAAAAAGCGCATCTCAGTAGATTCAGGCTGAATATATCCATAGCGCGCACCAACGCTCATGGAACGGCTCACACCAATCCCTACAATACGGCCTATATGCTTCTCAAAGGTCAGTAGTCCGCCCGATCTTTGATGACGTTGTACATTAACATCATGGATGTCCTGGAACGTTCAGAAAGTGGCTTTAAGCCAGCGAAAAATACACCCCGATTGTCGTCCAGCGACACCAGATCAATCACCGAGTGGCCTTCAAGAGAGAGTTGGACTGCGAAACAAATATATTTGGCGCAAGTAACAGTGCGAACAGTACAAGCTCCAGTAAGATTTCTGTGGCAGAGCAGCCCAGCCATGCACATGGCGCGTGCAGAACCAGTACGCCGAAATATGTTCCGGATCCAACTCTTCTCAGAAATGCGAGTTGATACAGGAAGCTGCCAACAGGAGAAAATATACCTCGGGCAGCGCTCGAGATCGCAGACCATCAACAAGCACACCTGCTCCGCCGCCTTCATTGTCATCACCATCCCAGACTCAATCCCCGCCCCCGATCCACACCAACCAGTCATCAAGCCAAATCGCGCGACCCAATGCTCAATCAAATCTTTGCGGGACACTTATTCAGGGTATTCCGGGCCCTTCATCGGAAAGTGTGCAGCAGCGATGGGAGAAAGTTGCTCAGAACAAGCTTGACAGACAGCTAGCGACGAGGTTGTGAAGAGAGAAAAGGGAGGCGGAGCCGAGAGCCGAGAAAGCTTGGAAGCAGGCTACGAGGCCTTCCTATCGACGATGGAGGCGTGGAGGAGGAAGCGGCATCTAAGTCATCACGCTGAAATGATCTTATCTCGGTTCTGCGGCAAATGCGCTGGAAGGTAATACGGTAGTCAATTATGCAGTACACTCCCATCTCCCATCTCTCCTCTACCAGCCGTCTCCGGCACATTTTTCGTGATTTCTCTTCCCTGCCTGCTACAATCACGGCGCATCCATATGAGCACAAACTAAGATATGGATATGCGCCGGGAATCACTTATCAGTGCTTTCAAATGCATAAGTACTTTGCTTCGAAGGAAGGGCGCATTTACTAGCCTACAGAGCTCTTATAGCTCGCTTCGCCTTCCACAACGCAATCAGTCTTCATCCCTACCTGCTTACAGCCGAAATTCGAACGGGGAACGTTCACTCGCCAGGGCGAGATTGATTATTCGCGTAGATTCGTACGTACTCCTTTTCTTGGATCGCGCACTTGTCCTATGCAGTACGCAGATCGGAACGCTTGGGGAAATGATAATGACTGAGTATATGCGCTGACAGAGCAGTGCATCTCCGATTCTTTATTCATTTCTCTGTTCTATCTTATTTCTTATTTTGCAGCCGAAGGTCGTTGGTGGATCCACCAATAGAGAAACTGCGCTTCCGAATTGCGCTTGAAGAGGATGGTAGAAATGGTGAATTGTCGGTGTCCATACCCACGTAAAGGAATGACTTCTGTTTCCAAGCTTCCAGAATATCATGTTCGCATGCCCTCATACCCACACGACGCACTACTACCGGAATCAACATCCTCATGCTGAAAACACTGGCGCTCATGATCGTATACTTATCACACCAAACCATTAGTAGCGAAAAAAAAAAAAAAGACAAGACGCAGTGAGGATGAAAAGAAAGCATAGAGATATTCGAAACAACAAGGTCTAACAAACCACGTCGCACAAAACCAAACGAGAGAACCAGTCGAATGACATCGGCTGACTCTGGAAGAAAGATTGCGCTTGTGCTCGTTCATGGTGGTTGTTGAAGTTGAAGTAAGATCACAAGCACGACGTGGAGCAATCTTCTTCTTCTTCTTTGGGTAGCGTACTGTGTGTATACAATGTCAGATTCCCACTTTCATCGCTTTAGAAAATAGGTTAAACGGCTCACCGAATCGACTCGCAAGATGACCAACTCGATCGTTGATGAATTCGAGTCTTCCGTTTATGTGAAGACCAGTACCCAGTACGTTGTCCCATACACCAGATGCATGTGTCGGTAAGTCTTGTGTATGATAATAGTCTAGTCCGCATGCGATCCTCACGCACATTCCCAGATCCACCACGACCAGACGCCGAAGTTGTGGAGTCCAGGCGGAGATGGAGTGTAGAGAGCTTGGATGTGACTGCGAAATCCGTGCTTCGGCGATTCAGTAAGTTGTGTTCCATTCGTTTCTGATTTGTTAGTGGCAGCATCGAAGAGACTCAGCATCGGGAGCCAAACGAAGACAAGAAGTGGAAAGTGGCACGATAGCTTCAATCGACGAGAGAGGAGCAGCATATAGACCTGGATCTGGCCTGCCCATCGAAGCCATCCCTAGCGAGGGATTGGGGGTTGGGGGATTGGGTGGGCGGACCGTCGATGGGGATACGATCCTCTCCGACAGCGGAGCAGAGTCCCAATAGGGTCGCAAAGTGAGTATACGCCAACCCTCTCTCGATATCCAGAGCTGATTGTGTTCACCGCTAGCGAATCGTGGGAGGAGGAGGAAGATCGAACGCCTGTGGATGATGCAGGGGTCGACGCATAACTTCCTTCCCCAGGGGCAAAAGGTGTGTTTTCCCTGGATATGGATTATGGATGGTGGACATGGGGCTCATTGTTTGCATCGGAAGCTTCTTTGAAAAGAAAGTTGTGTAGGCTGTGGGTGCAATCATTACATATTGGCTTAGCCTTGATGCCTTGATGGGTTGAGCATGGATGAGAAAGTCAAGGGTTTGGGTGACGGTGGATCAGTGGGTGTGAGGAGTTTGAAAAAGCGACGGAATTGTCCGAATTGATCGCTTGAGATGTGATGCGAGATTTCTTAGGAGAGGACACAACAAATGGCTTCAAAAGCAACTGTTGACTCAATAATATGTAGTATATATCGATGTGCTTACTTGTTCGTGATGTATGCGCGTGATCCAATTCCGGTGAACTTCATATCGGTAGTCGCTTTGTCGAGAAGAAGTATGTACGTGTACGCGTAGCTGGCCCTCGGATATATTATGAGATAGGTTTCAAGTTGGGAATATACCGGGAGACGTGTGTGCACGGAGGATATCTTTCGTCGTGGAGATAGCGAATGTACGCGCAGCGTACAACCGCGAGAGTCGAGGTTGGAGTTCGGAGGAGGTGGTGGTGAAAGTGAAGGGAGACTGCTGTGAAAGCTGAGATCTGAGACGGGGGATATACACCCGGCAGAAATAGACACGGGAAGAACGCGCAGTGAACTGAACTCGGAAGAGGTGGGAGCCTACGCGGGGCCGTAAGCTATTTAATCATGAGAACAACTGGGTAATTTAAATCAAGTCGGGAGGAGTACGTACGTACTTAGAGCTTTACAGGCGTCGGTATATTCACTGCGTGTAAAAATTGGCAGCGCAGTAGCCTGCGTGCGTACGTCCAACGCGCAGATATAGATAGTGAGACTCGCTATGAATACACGCACCGGAATCTGCCCAACTGCCAGATGGGCTGGAAACGTGATTGAAGATTGACCGTGGGTGGGGAATGGACATACTTAGCTCGAGGCTCAGGGCAGGAGATGGGGGAGGTGCGACCGGATGCTATCAGTTTGAGGGAAGAGATCCGTGGTCTTACCGCCAGCGGCTCCGGGTTGGAGGCTTCGAACCGGAGCAGGAAAATGTGGTCATTGCGTGGTGGGTGCTGGGAAAAAAGGTTGGGAAAAGGGGACGGCTACATGCTACGGTGAATTATGCGGGATGCGGGGGGGTCGGCTGTGTATGAACAAGGGAGCTCGCTGAGAATCGCGAAAAATGTATTGCGCTTCGGCGAGCGTGGCATTCGAGAAGACTTGGAGGGGACGGAGGGAATGACCGAGTTGTGGTGCCAGAACACGTGATCGGAGAGGGATGGCGTTGCCAGTTCACTCTCCATCCCTTCCTCTTCTCACTATCTTCCAGTCATTCAACCAACGAGGCCTTTGCTGCCATATACCCATCTATCCTCTCGTCCTCGCCGTATCCTTCGATGGACACCTACGATTCTACGTCACCGTCCCCCTCGTCCCCCCGCTCGTCACCCTTCCCGACGACGGTGGTCTCCACCGTCACATCGCTCTCATCCGTCCCCGAAACCCGCAGGATGCGGTCTGTGCGCCAGAAAGATGCCACATCGCGCTCGGGGTCGCCCTCGATGGCCTCGCGGCATGCACACAGGCTCTTCCATATGCTTGTTGGCGCTGGGGAGCGGCAGAGCAGGAAGGACTCCGAGCAGGCGGCCGGTCAGATGCGGGGAAGCAACATGGGCAGGTACGTTGTTTGGACTTTCTGTTGAAGAGACGGGAGGCTGACTGGGTGTGGTGCAGGTTCTCCATCGCTGGGGCATCTGGGAGATCGTCTGCGGAGCTTGGGCGCGCTAAACCAAAGTAAGTGTCATCCTCCTTCTCTTTTTCCTTCGCTGGGGGCGTTACGCCAGGTTCCTTGAAGGCGGCGCTCAAGGGTCTTAGTGTTGGCATACAAACATTGCTATCTCGTCGACGTTCTCTGAAAGTTGGTGCAACGACGCCACGCAGGAATGCAAGGAAGCTTGCATACACATTTTTGCGGACCTAGTCGATTGCTTTCGGCTGTCAGCGTCGGAGATGCGCACCAAACTATATTTGCAAAGGGCAAATTACCTGCAACGGAGTGCGGATTTTGATTGTTTATGAGCTTTGGATGGAATTCGGGGGCCCTATCATGCCTCTTTCATTCGTCCGTTATTTCTCCTTCGTCTTTACTTCCCGCCTGCGCTGGGTGCATTCCACGCTAAGCATGTCCCGGTCCCCTGTATCCCATCACGCGCTCTCCGTTGAAGCGCAGTGCATTTGCCCATCCGCGTCGTAATGTCCTGCTTCTAGACTGCCGTACTCACTGCATCGATGCCTCGCCCCGCTTCTCTTTCCAGCCTTGCTCTTTTTTCTTTTTACTTCGGGGCGCTCGTCATTGGGGCTTAGCGACACACATGATCTAGGCTCTGGGCGCGGTATTGTGCCCGGTACCTTTTTAATTCAGGAGAAGCTTGTCTGTATTGGGGACTTGATGGGTTCCCCTGCAGCCTGCTCGCGTGCGGGGTACCGCGATGCACTGTGCTCGGTGGCCCCTAGTTGGGCTTGTGTCAGCGATCATCTCCCTCGATTACATATCTTATCATTCTCGATTGCACCCACTGACGATGTTGGTTCCTATATAGATCATCCCTGAAATCCCTATTTTTCGCACGTACATCCAAGTCCAAGGCATCGTCGACGTTGCGCAAGTCTCGCCGCTTATCTGGGACTCGGATGGGTCTATTCCGGAATTCGCTGAAGGTGACAAGGGACGCCGCCTCACAACTACCTCCGCTCATTCAGGCACGTAATCCTGCACTGTTTGCGCCGTCACTCCCGGTAGAAGTGTGGCTCTTGATCCTCAAATACGCCGCCTACCCTCCTTTCGTTGCCCAACCCACTTCCTCGCCTCAGCCCGTGTCGGCTCTGAACCCGTCGTACACGCGGAGCTACCCATATCCGACCACGTACGACCCCCATTCGGAGCCAATCTCGTTTATGCACCACCCGACGGCGCACACGCATCTCCCAGAGCGACTCGCGGCGTATAGATCGCAGATGCGGGCGAAAGCGGCGCTAAGATGCGTTTGTCGGGCGTGGAGTGTCCTTGCCCACGAGGTGCTCTACGAGTTTGTGTGGGTGGCGAGCGCGAGGGAGGGCCGTGAGCTTGCGGGGAAGCTGTGTGGGGATGTCGGCGATGTGTTTGTGGGGGCTACTGTCAGTGTTGGAGGAGGGAGCGAACCGCTGAAGGGGAAGAAGAAGGAAAGGGGCAGGAAGCAAAGGCAGGAGCTCGTCGCCTCCGACTCGAGTTCTGTGATCTCGCGAAAATCATCCTCGATTGCTCTATCCCCGCCGTCGGTCGGAAGGTGGATCAAGAGGCTACACGTCGAGACCTGGACGCTCGATCGATGCTCGCCCCACGACCTCCTGCTTATCCTCCAGCACTGCCCCAACTTGGAGGAGTACTCCGACTACAAGAGCGTCCGGCGCCCGATGCTCCCTCTCATGCTCAGCCTCTCCGACGTAGCCCCTTTCAGCGTCAGCGACGACTCTGAAGACGACTCCGCCCTCGTCGCCGCTCGTCAGCTCGAACAGCAACAACAGGCGCTGCTCACTCCCGACGCCCTTCTCTACAACCTCCTCTCGCGCCCACTGCGCCGCCTCACATGGACGAACTACGATTACGACGCCACGAATTTCGAAGCAGGTGTGCGCTTCTACGAGGACGTGGTCGAGCCTCGACTGGTCGCGATGGGCGGGCACTTGGAGTTCTTGGAGCTTGTGCTCAGTGGTACGGCGACGCACGGGATGGGAAATCGGGCGTCGGCTGGGTGGGGAGTTGGGGGAGCGTGTGGTGATGTGACGCGGGTGCAAGGGCGGCGGCGGGCGGGTGGGATGGGGCTGCCGAATAATCCTGCGCTTGGGATGTATGGTGCCGCCAACATGCTGACGCAGCTCGAGGCGTCGTATTCCAGCACATCAATGAGTATCGATATGCCTTCCGCCGTAGCCCGCTCTGTCTCTCTAGGCGGAGAGTCAACAACTTCTGTGGATGGGTTTGCTTATGCACTCTGTCTGCCCGCCCTCCAATCACTCAAAGTCACCCTCGATAACGCTACCTTCCTCGTCCTCTCAACATGGGACATGCCCCGCCTCACCCACCTCTCCGTCCTCGCCGCTGATTTCGCATATACCTCCGCCGGCTTCTGTCGTTTCTTCGAAGTCCACGGCTTCAAAGTCCGCCAACTCGAACTTGGGCACTCCTCCGGCGCGATCGAAGAAGCGTGGGTCACCGAGCCCGCCGTGGTGCGCGACGCTGCGAGGATGAATGTTACGCTCGAGGCGTGGTGTCCCAATCTCATTGAATTCATCTGCAGTGCCGACGCAGAGTGGAATTGGCAGCGCCCGGACTGGATCGCGCCGCATGTGCTGCTCCCGTCGCATGCAGGCGTGCAGTTCATCGGCGTGCGCGATATGGAGAAGCGTCTGATGAGCGATCTGGATGAGGCGTTGCGTAGGAGGAGAGGAGACGCGTCGCGCGGGGGTGTGGACGGCTTCGATAACATTGAGGGATGGGATAACTGGACCGACGAGGAGGATGAAGAGGACAAGGAGGACGAAGGCGCAGATCGCGGCGCAGATGACCCGTATTTCGCTCTTCTGCAGCAGTTTGGGAGTCTTCTGCGGCCCGAGGCGTTTCCCTCCCTCCTTTACGTCCGCGACATGAGCTGGGAAAGCGATATTATGCGGCGTACGTGTACCATGCGGCCGCTTCCCCCTTCCGCCACCGCCCGTCCTTCGCCACCACCATCGGTCGAATCTCAACCGCTCCATTCAACACGGAACAACCCGTACGCATTCTCCCAGTCGCCATTCCACTCCACTTCGCATGCCCATCCGCAGCATTGGTGGAGATCGCAAACGAAGCTCGCATCGAAAGCGTCTCATGCACAGCTCGCCGCACGCGCCGTGGAGGACTCGTTAGCGCGCGCATACGGGCGACGGCTGAACGTCTTCTGGCGCCGTGTGGTGAGGATGTGTAGGCATCGCGGAGTTTGGTTGGAGGACTGCTTCGGGGTCAATGTGACCAAGGCAAATTTGAAGCAGGCCGTCGCGCAGTAAAGTAAGCGTTTTTTTTTTTGAACTCGTCTGTGTATATTTCCCTCCATCTCTGGGTTGTCCCCCCCTTTTTTTTTCTTGGGTTTGGTTCGAACATTGTTTTCGCTGTGCATTATCTTCCTGGACATCATATTTTTTTTTTCTTTTTTTTTTTATCATCTCTCGTTTTCGAGTACACTTCCTCTCGCATATGCATCATACTTCCGCTTTTCCTTCTGCGTCTTACCTACCTACATCTTTTTCATGACCTGCTGACCGCTTCCTGCACTATATCCGCCTGCGCCATATCCAATCGTTTTCCACCATTTCTCATACCATTTCTTATCATCAATATCAACATCGTACTACATGTTTTCTGCTCTATAGCTCTTCTTTTCTTTTCTGTCTTTTGTAGCATCGTTTTGGGCCTCTTGTTTATATTTTTGATTTGAAAACTTTATTGCTGCTAAGTATCATAAAGACTAAAGACGGTCTCAATATCGTTCTCTTACAAATTGTGGTCGATTTGCATGTATTCTATCTAACAAATGATCATGAGTAACACTGAACTCACCTTGTTACCTGTAAATCGCGTTCGCCGCGAATTCCACAATTAAACAACAAGAATAAAGAGACACGAGCTCCGTTTACGTCTTACACCTTATTAAGTACATGCAACGGATATCGAATTCTGGACAGCGACTAGGACGAAGAGGGACTAAACAAACGGACATAACACGGTAATTACGAGCGGTATACAAAGAGCCATAACTACTAATCAATCACGAAAATCAAGCGTATCAGCCAGCCGGCATATGCATATACAAGTCGTAATCAATCTTGAAGGCAGCGGAAAAAGGACGGAAATACGAAAAACTGGGAGAGTAGACAAGATAGCGGAGGAACTAGTGTCCGAGAATGCATGGGGGTGGTGGGATCTGTTGGAATGTTTGGTGACCCCTTGCATGCGTTTTACAGGGTGAGAGAGCGATTGAGGAAGAATCTGGGAGTGAAAGGGCCTTCATTTGGCGGCACTAGCGCCTCCTGAAGCCGCGGGTGCATCACCCGCAACATCAACATCCTGCTCGCCATCCGCATCGTGTTCCTTGTCTCCCTCCCCTTCATGATCGCCACGATCCGAATCAGCATCTCCATCAGCGTCGTTCATCTCCGTATCAGAAACGGCAGCGGCAGGGTTAGGAGGAGGCACAGCCTCCATAGCTTCGTCGGCCTCCGCAGCTGGAGCTGCGTCCGCCTTCGACGTCGAAGTATTGGAAGCGGTTTTTGCGGAGTTGTTGGATGCGCTGGAGGGCGTCGCGGTAGGCGCACTGTCCGCCGAGCGTGTGCTGTGGTTCGACACGCGAGCGACACTTTCTGCGCCGAATATCGTCGTGAGGTCGTCCCTGCTGGTTTGAGCCGGAGCACTTGGAGGCGCAGCGGCAGCGCCCCGTTCCCAGGACGTAGAGGTGGACCCACGAGATGTAGATAGAACATCTGCAGCGGCGTAAGTAGGGCCATGCGGGGCGCTGCCTGCGACTCCGACACGGGTCATGAAGATATCATCGAACCAAGCATCGTGCCCTCCTTGAGCGTTAGCGATTGGAGGGCCTACAAAAAAATTTAGCCCCCAGTACATAACGTCGCAAAAAAAAACACACACACACCTTGATGAGGGCCTTCTAACATCCCCCTAGAAGCATTCCCTTCCCTATGGGGCGGAGGCGCACCTCCGTGAGTAGGCCACTCAAGCCCTCCTCGAGCCTGAGCAGCCTGACGGCTCCTCTCGTCCGCTTCCAAGAACGCGACGAACATATCGCCACGCTCAGCCTGCTGCCCTGGAGGTACGTATGCACCAGCAACGCCCTCCGTACGAAGCGGACCGTAGTTCACCGCTCCGTACCCCTGGACTTCAGGAAACCTGCCCCGGGGAGGAGGCGCATACGGCGCATCGCGCCCTGCGCTGCCCGCAAATGCAGGCAACGCCGCCGTGGGTGCTCGACCGAACTCGCCGCCGTGTACAGGGATGAACGACGGCGTAGGCGGAGAGGCGTGGTTCCCTACGGGGAACATCGGCGTATAATGGGGATTGTATCCCGCACCCTGTGCCCCAAGGGCATCGTGCCCACCTGGGGCCCCACCAGCATATCCTCCGTGTTGGCGAAGGTCGTCACGACGTCCTGAGGCGCCAGAGAAACGGGCCTGGCCTGCCTGGTCAGGCAAATAGAGGTCGCTTCCGCCACGGGTGCTGATAAGGTCGCCTTGAGGCGAGCGGCTTCTGCGACCTGGGTCCATGGAGTCAAGGTTGCTGCGGGGGCGTTTGTGCGACGCAGAGCCCGTTGGGGACGATGGCGAGCCGCGATGGCCGTGATCTCTCAGCGAGGATACACGGTCGTTGGAGATGGGCAGCATCGAGCTGCTGCTGGGCCCATCGTCGAATCTGCCGCCGCCTCCACCGCTGTGGAGACTGTGCATGGGCGGTGCTTGGGGTATGTGGGTCGTAGACCCTCCGTTGCGAGAACGGCCGCCAGGAGGGACGTATTCGTCCTGTAGGTAAATGAGAGCGGAACGAGAACAAAAAGAAAAAAACCTGCTACGCACATCAACAGATGCCCTATCAGAGACTAAGCTCAACCGTCCAGCCTTCCTCTTCGTCGATGCCCTAGTCGATGGAGCAGTCCCATCGTCTTCCTCCTCATCAACGGCTGCTTCGTCGTCGTCGTTTCCGTCGTCGAACTTTGGAACTCCTGGTCCAGAGAAGTCGGCGGGCGTTTTCAAGTCTTTGTCGCCTTGAAACTGCGATGACGTGTGCCATCGATAAGCGTCTAGGAGTGCGAAAAACAGAGATACGCACGCGTAGCTGGCGCTGGACGATGTCGCGGATGTCGGTCGAGCAGTACTGATGCAGCTTGAGCTCATGGCCAGGGCGTTCCTCTTCATATGATAAAAATAGAACAAGGGTCAGCGGGATGGGGTAGCGGGGGCCGGGAGGTTTAGTCAAGAACTCACCAAAGATGATGACGGCGACGTCCACCGAGCAAAGCACGCCGAGTTCGTAGGCCTTTTTGAACAGACCGTTCTTGCGCTGTACGACAAGAAAGACAAAGTTGGTTCATTGTCGAGTCGAGGAATGGACAGAGTGTTAAGAATAGAGAAAATTTGCCAAGACCATCAGCACAAAAATAGCGACTGGGGAAATTGCGAAAGGCGTCGAGACTTACTTTGAGGAACGTTACAGAACGGTTGCGTTCGTGCTAGAAGGCAGGGAAAGTCAGAAAATCGAGCTCCGTTTGCAAGGCCGCGCAAGCGAAAATAGAACCCCCCGTCGCCGAAAACACCGCAAGGCGGGCACAGCAGAAACAGAATGCAATCCACAGAACTCACTGTGATCGGTTGGATTTCAATCTTTCGGCGGCCCATGGTAGAAGGAGAGAGAGAAGCAGGTAAGCGCTGAGAGGACGACGGTGGGAAGTCCCTACCACTGCAAACCACCCATATCCGTGCTTACTCAGGCTTTATGTAAGCACTCGGCTCCGCGGCAAGTCAGAGAACGGCAAAACATATCTCTCGACCAACCTGCAAAACATGAACACAATCGACCATTTTATAAAGTGAATCGAATTGGAAACGACTATCTTAATGTAAATAGGAAGTGCCTATTTTAAGCATCAGAGATATTCACAAGCATCGAATTCAAATTCGCTTCTTCCAGGTTTTTACTTAGTTTTTCCCCGATTTCAACCCGATTTCTACGTACAAGATTCTTCGCCTTTTTTGCTCATGTTCTTGCAGTGCTAATTTTGTGACGCAGAGCCCGCGAGTTTGGAGCACATCATGCCCTCGAGGAATGCCCGGATATTCTTCGCGTTGATATCCTCTACGCTGGGTATTACATGCAAGATTTAAGAGACTTGTAAGGTGCAGCGCGAAGCACGTAGTCAAATGGGCGCGCGGTAATGGGCTTTTTCGATCGCACCAGGTAGAGTATGTCTGACCTGTACGGGCATCCAAGGCAAGATTCAAGGGCGCGACGGCCCATCATGGCACTGACCAATGCGCCACACTTGAAACGCCCACAATATATGACCTGCTTTGATGTAGAAACTTGGTAAAAAATCGTTGATCCCGCGCTACAAAATCAACAACTTGGAATATACGCAGAACATCGCTCAAGCTGTCGTGGCTGCCCTCCTACAGTCCATTCCGTGCGTAACTAGCCTCAGACGCTAGTAGGCTTTGCGTGATGCGACGCAGAGGCGATGAAGGCAGTGATGTGACAACCATCATTGCCAAATCAAACGCCTCGCAGACATGAGGACTGCCCCATCAAAACATTCTTCTGTCTCTTACCACGTCCTACGCTGGGTTATTAGACGCTCACAGAAACACCTCGACGCCTGGTGCGCTTGTAGGTCGAACGCTCTCTCCATAATCGTTTCCGCGTTTCTTGCCTGGTGCAGAAACTATGAAATGTTCTTTCTTTCTGTGAGTGTTTTTTGATTTCCCCTGAACGTTCGGGATATGCCAAAGGACTGTTCGCTTACACGTTTTTACGACACAGTTTGTCAAGCTTCGCGCTTTATGTGTCTAGTATTGCATGTCTTTCTATCTCTGTTTCTCCTACAGCACTCGCCAATTCGCCTACGTTGGTCGCATGGACCGGAACCGACGCAGAAAATGCGAACCAACTGACCTTCGACCTTCGCTTCGTCCAGAATGACGCCGACGTCGGGCTCGCTCTGGCAAACCTCGACTTGGATGAAGATACAGGTTCAGGGACTTCCAATGTTGTTTTCCCGTCTGCAGGGTGAGTCCACCCTTCATCCGTACTCCCAATGCAACCCTCGAAACCACCCTTGTCCTTGTAGCACCTTTGTTCTGAAGGCTGTAACTGGGTGAGCACATCTCCTATCACAGGCTCCATCAGGGCTCTCGAATTAACTCTCGAATTGATTCGATGAGTCCCAGGAACACTAACGTCGGCACAAGCAACAAGGTCGTAATCCTGCCACCTCTCACGACCACAGCTACGCCTACTGCCTCCAGTACATCATCCGGCTTCCAATTGGTAACTACTACTTTGACCTCGAGCTCGTCTGGAAGGTATGCACGTAGACTGCGTTACGATCGGAGTTGTGATAACCATTGCATATTTAGTACCACCACTGGGGCCGTGTCGACTACGGCGCCTCCATCATCGTCCGGATCAGTTTCAACGCAAGTCCCTTGCCTTCGCCTCTTGCGGCATGATACTTATATTCATGAGCTCATATACAGCTCAGCCACATCTTCAGTCCCTTCGTCAAGCCGCACAGCGTAAGTCCCCGTACCAACCAGTCCGTCCAAACCTGTTTCCATACCTAACCGCTTTCCATCATCATTTAGAGAACCTATAAGTCGCCTCGTCACGCACACAAACCTCGCCGCGCTCGTAGGCGGGATCATTGGCGCGCTGGTTGGCCTCGCTCTCCTCGTAGTGCTCTTCATCTACTGCCACCGCAAACGCAACACCATCCGCAAGCGGCTGACATTCAACCGCGACATGATGGTACAGCGCCGCCTCTCCCGTGCGCCTACGCTCCCACCTCTCGACCCCCGTGCGAGCGAGTCATTCGCGCGCGACGTAGAGCAAGGTTTGCCCGTGGACGCGAACGCGGATAGCGATTCGAGCACTGAACACTTGGTGCCTCCTCGATATTTGGGAACGGGCCACATCGTACCGTCGCCGAAGGGTCCCCGCCCGTCGATGAAGCATATCGCGACTGTCACGGTGCAAAGAAGCGTAGGGTCCCCGCTGTCTTCCTCGCGTCCCTCTGCGGCAGCACTCGCATCCGCTTCAGCACCTCCAGCGCCTACACCTACACCCGCTCCTATACGCACCCGCAGACAGCAAGAGCTCCTCGACCGCTCCGCGATGCTCCGCCGACAAATGGCAGATCTTAAACTCGAGCTCGACCGCCTCAGCCTGCGTAGCACCTCCCTCGCCAGCCCCAGCATCGCCAGCCCCGTAACCATCGCCAGCTCAGTGCTCAGTGCGCCGAACGGGCGCGCGGCGGAGATCCGCGCGGTGTTGGACGATATGCAGCGGCAGATGGTTTGGATAAGGGCCCAGGAAGGAGGCGCGTGGGCGATGGAGCAAACCGACGTCCTACCGCCCGGCCATGAGCGATATTTACGACCTTGATTCATGTCCTTTATGATGATGGCGATAATGCGCAGATGTTGGAGTTACACTTTTATTATCCCTGGACCGATCTTCAATAAGCCATGAGTACCAATATCAATGTGATGGTCTGTTTCTCTGACTTCGTACGCTTGCAAGACTCGAAAGGAGTTAGAGAGAAGCTTGTATTGCACAGGGCGCTTATATTGGCATGCAAATAATGCCGTAACATCGATCCTCATTAAATATCCAATCGTTCAAACAGGCGATCTAGTTAGTAATTGAGAGCCCTATGCTCACTCACGTCGCTTCCCCGACTAACTCACGTCCCCGAGGCTCGTCTGCGCAGGCTTTCCACAACTCTGGGCGACGCATCGACGGTATGGGCTTCCGCCGTGTCTTGTACGGGTTGATACCCACTGGCGACAGCCCGAACTCGGGGAAGGTTTATTTCGCTGAACCCACCGCGACTCCTGACGTCTCAGCTTGAGTACCAATGCTGTTGCGAACAATATCCTATCTTGAACGCGTACCTTACTAACGATATCCTATCTTGGACTGTCACGAATCACGATCTTTACTACCAACACGACCCCCGACGCCCATCCCCCGACAAACCAAAAAAAACAAACGAAATGTATTAATACTCTGTATACCTCTCTATCTCTATCTCTGGGACGATTTCTCTTTTCACTTGTCATATTGCTATCGCTGTCTATATCTTGTTGTTTATCCCATTTTTTATCGCTAACCTATTCCCAAAGCTGTGCTCCCACTCACCCCACTCTAATAATCTTTAATTTGTATATACTGTATAATAATTCCCATGCTTTTAGTTGGGCGGCAAGGGGGTGGGCTAGGAATATCTATACACTTTATAGATATTCCATTTGTTGGGGTGGTTATGGGTGTATATGGATAGGGTTTTATGCAGGGATGTGCTAGGGATTGCATGTATATATGCTA
>QFFD01003811.1:0-13877 GCA_003314615.1 Pholiota microspora
TTGTTGCCAACCCTAAAGCTCCCCACTTCGCCAACATCCCTGAACCTGAAATCCTCCTTGCCCACACCCACGCAGCTTCACTTACCGACAAGAATGTTGAGAAGACCTTTGTCGCTGCCTCAAAAGCGTCGTTCGCGAAGAAGACGGACCCTGGTATGGCTTGCTCGCGCCGTCTTGGCAACATGTACACCGCTTCGCTGTATGGCTGCCTCGCGTCGCTGCTGGCATCAGTAGAACCCCAAACACTGCTGAACAAGCGTGTTGCTCTCTTCTCCTTCGGAAGTGGTTGCGCCTCAAGTTTCTGGACTGCTAGGATCAAGGGCGACGTAACTGCAATCCAACAAAAGATGAACCTGCTTCCCCGCCTGGCGCAGATGAAGGTTGTGCCATGTCAAGAATTCGTTGATGCTCTCGCAGTAAGTCTAAATCTTTATTTAGCTACAATCATTGACCAAATTCTGTTTCTGAAAATAGCTTCGCGAGAAGAATCACAATGCTGTGAACTACACCCCCGAGGGCTCCGTTGACAACATCTGGCCTGGCTCATACTATCTTGAGAGCGTCGACGCCAAGTACAGGCGCAAATACCTCCGCGCTCCTTTAGCTTAATTGTGTCCTGCTTTCGGTGTCTCGTACTCGTCCATTATCTCCTCGCACTCGATACCACATCTTCCTTAGCATTATTATCAGCACTCATCGTCTCTGCTCACTGCCTACGCCTAGTTTATACCTGTAGCAGTACAGGTATGTACTCGTATGCCGACCCCATCCTTCGTAGAACCTAGAGATATCGTCCCTCAATGGACGTACAACTAACGTGTAATTATATTCCCCAAAACTCATTGGAGGTAATCGGCCGAAAATAAGCAGTGATGTGGAAATTGTCTTTTGTTCGTTGGAAAACGTCAACAGATCGACACGTAAGTTCGTCTACGAACAAGTTCAACGCCGTTGGCGCCAGTGGCAGTTCAGTATCCGGACTTCAATACTTTCTGAGAGATCATTGTCTCTAACCCCACCTCGCGTCTCCTGGTCCTATACTCTCCGCCAAGCACCATCTCAACCCATCGCTCTGCTGCTCCAGCACTAGGCTCCACGAATCCTCGCCCGAAGCACTAGGGACTTTCGCCGGTACAGTCCCGGGGATGGAAGCTTGCAGAGCTCTACTATCAGTGTATTCTTGGGTGTACGGGATGTAGGATACCGGTGCACTGGTCAACGCGTGCGCTGTAATGCTTATGAAGTTAGGCGCGTCTATACCTGCGTCTAAGGAGGGGAAAGTTTGGAGCCCTTGTCTGTTTGATGGGTAAGACTTTTATTGATTGACGAGGGACGGGGTCATGCATACATGATAGTTTCCAGTACAGTTTCAACAAATTTCGGGGAGAGGAAACCACGCCAGCGTAGATGGGTGACATTTTGAACGCGGGAGGGGGTTGGTGGCACGTAGAGCGCAACGTATGGATCTACACGATCGTTCGCATTGAGCCTACTGCATGTTAATTTCTGACCAACCTGACAGACGCAAAACTTACCGCTGGGCACCAAGGCATGCCATCCCTACCCACTCAAATAAACTCTGTCTTTGTCTATGCCAGTCGTCTGCTGCACCGCCGTCTCCGTGTCTGGATGCTTTTTTGGTGGGAGGCGGTTGAGAAGACAAAGCAGACATAGGAACGTGCACGTCTTGTAGTTCGTTCTTTGTACACCGTACACTATACCACTTCCCTGTTCGGAATAGATTTCGTGGCGACGACTCTTGATCTGCAAATAAAGTGTAAGACGTCCGTATGGAAGTAAAAGTCATTTGATGTTAAATTTTACCATTTAAGCAATACAAAATATCCTGTTGACCTAACTCATTCGAGCATGTTTGATCCCATATCTCTGCAGCCAGTTTCAAACGGTTCTGAGCTCCCGGAGAATGCGCGTCCTTGTGTAGCGGGATATCGATGACTTAATAAATAGGATGAGGAGATTCAGAAAACACTCAAAGCTACGCACTGTGTATGTCCTCGTGTCCTTTGAAAGGTAAAGGGTTTCCTACTAGACCAAGACGTTCGTACGTCTCTTTCGATGCAGAAAGTGTGAGATGTCCCCGGGGATCCAGACACCATGTATCCTCGCTGTGTTGGATCGAGCTCACAACCAACAGATCACTACGTAGATGATGTGAGTACTATGGAGGCAATTCCTCAATAACATGTACCTCTTCAGACCTTCAGAATGCACGAACGTAGGAGCACTGTCCAAGATATCGCTCAGCCTCGATTTTCCCTTCCAGTACCCTGTTTCTAGGCCTTCTAGCTCGGAGAGAAATGAAGGAATCGGTGGCGTTGGCAAAATTATATCAAGCTTGGAGACAGCGATATTATGATGAGCTTTCTGGTCCTTCAACTTCGTGACGTAGCAGTTCGAGACCTACCTGCTGCGAGAATGGATGGCTTGCTGCGAGGGTATGTATTTTAGAGCATATCGAAGAGCCTGAAGACACCTTGACGCGTCGTTTAGTAGTGGAAATGTTCATAGACCTGATTGTGGTCGTTGTAAACTTGAGAGCGCACAATCTTACGCGCACGGATCATCTGATTTTGATCAAACTGATCAAATTAACTTGTCCGTTGGCCAACGTTGGACCCGACACTCGTTTGGCTATTTGCTCCAATAATGGCTCGAAGTCTCAAGATCTCAAACCTGACTGTTCGAAAAAATGAATGTGGGCACAATCCCGTCAAAAATCACACTCGTTCGATTCATCATCTCCCTCATGTGCAATCAGTCATGAGAATTCGAAGCGTACGAACAGCGAAGCTGCAAACATATCATGAGGTACAGAAAATGGCATTCCATGTGGTTGGATAGCATATGGTATGATTGATCAGAGCCGCTTGGGCAACATCAGTATAAAGCATTTGATGAGCTGTGTGCTCTTTAAATTCTTAGCTGCCCACCGCGACATTGGCCCTTCCTCTTCTTTACAAATGTTTCTACCTTTGGTCTTGCCCTTGGTCCTTGCTGTGCGTCTAGTGTCGGCGAGCAACGCAGCGGCCAGCTGTTTTGACTGGTCAATCGTACCAAGCACTGCAAATATTGCAGCAACCTGTTTTCAAAACGACGGGATAACCCAGCACCAGAGTGTGATTGAACTCAGCCAATGCACTGGCAACCAAAATGGCGCTATAGGCTGCCAAATCAAGTTAGCGTCAAGTTTTCATACGATGTAGACCATTTTTAATCATGTTTGATACCTTAGCGGTGGCGCTGGAGCGAGCTGTGTGTTCAGTAACATCCAGACGGGCACCCCTTCCGGTAGCATCAGTGGGTCATTGCGGATTGATGTGTCGTGCCTCAATGCTGCAGGGCAAAGGGTCACTACCAATAATTTTAACTTGGGTGAGAATTCAATTCATTGAAGATATACGTCTGCGAGACTCATTATGCACGACTTCAGATGCCTGTCTGAGCAATAACAATGGAAATCTTGGGTGTTGAATATGTTGGAACTTCGGTAGATACTAAATTATGATGTATGAAGTTGTATTTGATCGGTAAAGCCGAAGACACACATCTGAATGATTGTGTCGACCGAGTTCAATTCGAAGCTCTTTCTCGCACATACACGTGATTGAAGACGGGCGCTTGTTTGAAGCGCCCAAGCATGCATACAGCATCAATTTATTAGAAACAGAACAAGAACTGATTTTTACAACTGATATTCAATTTCTACTCCTAACGATGAGGATGGCTTTGATCTGGCATCGATGAGTCGATTAACAGGTGAGAGTTCCTTCCGTGTTGGTCAAACAAGCATCTATATTTGGCGTCAGCGTCAGCAATTGTCACTTCTATATTTTATTTTACATACTGAGATCAAAATTGTTAGTATCAACCCTCTGTCCAGCTCTGTTAAGGCAAGACGCAGTGGCCGTCAAGAAAGTGCTACTGAATTGAATGTTGCTGAAGATGCAGCTAGAACCTGCGCCACCACTGAGACTCGTGAGTGAAAATTCAAATAGTGGAACAGCATGTTTGACTGACTCATGTTGGCACGCAATGACTCCGTTTTGATTTCCTGTACAGTCACTGAGCGGGATGTTGGTGTTGTGCGAGCCACCGTTGCTATCACGACAGACTGCTGCGATAGTAGCAGTGTTCGGGATAATGCTCCAGTCAGTGCAACTGGCTGCGGCTTTGTCGTCTGCCTCGCGAATGTTGATGGCAGCTGTGAGCTGCAAGGCTGTAGCAAGAGCGGCTAATTTGAGGAGAGAGAATGCAAACATGGCTAAATCGAAGATGGTACAGGTGAAGCTTGATGTCGACGTTGAGTCTGGGGAGATTCTGCGTCAAGCAAACTTGTTTAAATAGTCCTTGTAATATAACGCGTTATCAAGCCTCTTACCCTTACAAATATAATCCGACTCGGATTGACTGATATAAACCGTTCAAATTACAGACTTGCACGTTTCTGCGCTAACCTCAAAGCCAAAAATCTGTGATGTTCTGATATAGAAGGTTTCAACATCTCATAGCTTCGTGCAGCTGGCCACATGTCTGGAGTTCTCGAGTATAAATTTCTCACTAACTAACCACGGTGGTCGAACGTTCATATACAATTGTTTGACTGTCCAATACCATGGGCCATATGACTAAACTATGGGTACTTCTGAAAGAGTTCGAGGCTACTTATTCGGAACATGCTACGCAATCGATATATTTAGGATATAGTGAATTTGAAAAGCAAATTCAATTACAAGTTAGATTGTATGCAACGTGTGTTTGTGTCCCAGAAAATAGGCTCTGGCGTCCAGCCGAATTGCTCAGGTGCTTTGAAGGAACTTCTAAGATTCCGAGACCTAGGAATGCCAAATTACCTAAGGTTTGCATAGAAATTAGCAACCCTATCATCTTGTGAAGAGAAATAAGATAGACGATACTTACATTCTATAAGACGTATTCATTGTCTTCTGTATTTGTGAGTACTGAATACAGCTAATGCCTCAAAAAAACAATATGCAAAGGGTATGTCAAAAATAGCATAATCTTCCATTTATGGTCATCAGTTCAAAATAGACGCCCTGTAATTGCCTTCGGTAGACCTTGGGATTACGTCCGAAGTTGCCGCTCACCGAAAGGTACGGTGAAAAGCACGTTTGTGTGGAAGCCTTGTATTTTTCTTAGTATATGATCACTGGATGGTGTCTATTTCAGAAAGCTAACCTTGTCGTAGACAAGCCGTGGTAAAGATATGTATGAACGTGAACTGACAATGATCTGTATGCAAGTAAACGGAAGCATAGTTACTTCGAACCTGATGACGCCTAGGAGTTCTTCTCGAGACTAGAAATCTGATCAGAAAGAAGTTGGAACCAGGGCCCAAAACACGGCATCGGAAGTATGGAAGTACATTGAGCGACTTATAAACAGAAATAATGCTGGGAAACATTGAGGGAACGTTTGATGATATATTCAGTGTATTGACCAGCAAGCCAAGACACATTGCAGACTTGAGAATTTTTTTGTCTCGTCAACGTTCAGAATGAGCATCGTGAAGAAGCGAATTTGTTCCAGGAACGAAGTTACTTCAGTGTCTGTAAATGGATTCAGGTTGGAGTCCAGAGTAGTAGTCACAGGAAGGCCTTACGTTCATTGACGAGCGCAGAGCAGCGTACAGACAATACTTTGCAACAGATACGCACAACATGCAGTCGTTTCGAATGAAGGCAATCCAATCCTCGCGTTGATCGTGTCCAGTGACGCATGTTCAATTGGTGCCAACACGTTCACCTGCGCGCATGCCTGTGTACATAGTAGTAATACCATATCTATCGAAATACACGTTATTTGCACGGATGCTCTTGAGCGTCTCGTAGCCTATACATGACATCAGGTACACCACGTAGACAGTGAAAATTACGATGCATTTCTTCTGCCAAGCGATGGGTTGTGAGAGAACTCGGACGCGATTGTCGAAGATCATCGTGGACGAAGTAACTTGAACAGAAAACTGATCTTCTTATATTGGTAGTGCTTGTGGAGAAACTGTGTCAATGTTCTCAGCAAGTTCTAAGGCACCTACCGCCGACCTAGCTGACGATATCGGATATCGAGCAGTCAGTGATACTTATATTACAGATCGACTATCATCTGTTATTATGTAGATCATAAGTTGTCGAGTCGTATTTTTCCCACGCTTGGACCCGACACTAACAATACGCTTTGGCCTTGCGCGCCCGTGTTTCTCGAAATTCATGTTTGTTCACTTACCTTGATTTCTTTTAATATTCACCAGAAGTCAGTGCTGAACTCGATCATCTCCCGTCGCGTGGTATTGCGTGGTGATGAACCATGCAAATGTCGTCGATAGACTTGCTGCCATCGTCCCTTCACTGCGACATGATATTGCTAAGTGCTCTCAACCAAGGACATAATATCCTCGTGTGATATCCAGTCACAAGGGAATCATTATTTGAGGACCACTCTGTTTCTCTCTTGTAGGTTCCATGCACAGCATGGCAAAAGCTAAAATCGTATAACTTGAAATTATGTTATCTTTGGAACGGTGCCAGTGGTGCACGCTTCGAGAAGAAAAAATGATTTGGCTATCAGAAAATCTAGTAAGTGTTCAGTTCAACCAACCATCTACTTCTCTTGAACCACTCACTTTCAATGACTCATAGGTCACCTAGCCTGTTGAAGACCCACAGAAGGAGCTTGTTGATATTGAGCTGTTAATTGTGGCAACAAGAGCTGCTTTTGCTCGGGGAATTTTTTCTCGATATCGAGTTGTTCTTCGGCGCTCCTGGGGAACACGAGAACGACCAAAGAAGGTATGAACGCAAATGTGCAAATAGACGATATCAAGACGCCAATCCAATACGATTCTTGAAGCCATATGAAGGTCAAGAGAAGGACGGCAAGGCATACAGTTCCACTGTAGAAACAGATTACCCCTAGAATTTTGATGCGCAGGAAATTATCAGCCATAAACCTGATGGATTAACGAGAGAGACATACAATGCAGCTGGATGTACCTCCAATTTCTTCCTGCGCCGTAATGTTGCAATATATCCGTTTCTGTCCCTCGAAAAAAACCTATAGTGATCTTTTCCCGGCGTGCGGACACAAGCGTTAATGAACCTAGTTTATCCACGATTATGAATGCGCTGATGGTAGCCCCAATGTTGAAGAACAGAGCGGCATAGCACAGCGCAACGACTGCATCTATGGCGTTCTGAGATTCTATCCGTCTGGAGTAAGTGCCTGGATCGCGGAAGTAGCTTAGTAGCTGCGCTGCTACAGCTGCTAAAAGACCTGACTGTAGCATCGTCATAACCCACATCCAAAGGACAGTAGGAAAAGAGAAGTGACTCACTACAACGGCACCTCCTTGCGAGGTGTCTTTCCATCCAGATCTGACCGCCTCGACGGTCTGTGGGAGCGTTTCTGGAAGATCCATCAGGTAAGTGCAAAGCCGGGATATGTTTCAGTGAGCATCGACTTACCATCCATACGAGCTGTAGATGTTGATTTAGGCATGGCTATACTCTAACGTATCAATGGAGTTTGGAATTTCTGTGGATAGGAAACCAAGGAGAAACTGCAGTCGAAGTCGAATTGGATTGTTTGTAGCGCTTAAGTATGCATGCAGGCTTGAGCTCACCTTCAAAGTTCTTCTGGACATGTGCATGCCTCGCGCAGTCTCTTCTGGCATGAGGCTTCCACATTGCAGGACTCTGCAAGATAGAATCATCTAGAAGAGAGTGTGTAAAAGAATGAGCAGATTTATCAGTGATCAATCGATCATGATCGAGCAGAAATCAAATAGTTAATTAGGCTCGGCTAATCCCGACTGCTTTATGGGCGCCTAAGTACTCAATTGATTGTATAGAAGTTAGCGAACGTAAAAATTGAGTCATATCGCCCGATAGCATTAAGTAGGCTTTGACTTGAATAGCATCCGTAAGAGTTCCCATCAATTCACGGCACCTGTTCAGCGATTATCTCGCCGACATACCCCTCCGCGCGATCCTCGAACATGTGTAATAAGCGCCCATACAGATGCAGATCGGTGCTCGGGAATAATATAACGCCGATACACTAGCGTCCAAAAGAAGTACCCGTCAGTTAAGAATAACGAAGGACAGCATGACTATTGGTGGAGATGTGCAATACAAGTACCAGTACAGATCGGTATCTGTATCGTAAGCGTACACAAGGGAGACATGTGAGCAATGTGCGGAAGTGTTACATGTATGTTGGGTGGGTATGTGTATGCTGGATGCGGGGAATAGGGAAATGAGGGCAGGCAGAGCATAGAAATAAGTCGGAGAAATGAAGAAGTAAGAAGTGATCAGTGAAAAGAAGACATAAGTTGAACAAGGCAAGCAAGGAAGTAATAAAGATGGGGCGATACATTAAGTATAAAGAGACCCATGCCTCAAAACTCTAATCTAGGATCTCCCAAGAGGATATTGTGCAGAAGCATGCACATTTTTGATGGGGCCGGACTATCAATCCGACTGCTCAATGCAGGGTGGCCGAAAAGCCTCACATCACAGGATTGGTTATACGAGCCCTCCCTGGTCCCGCATCGATACGGACAAATGACATTCTTGCAAGCGGGTTGGGAAGCGGACCTTCCCTTTCCCGCTCTCTCCCCGTCAATGGACTATTGGGGGCTGCGGGAAGTGGGTGTTGCTGCCAAGAGTAGAAGCGTGGTGTCACACTTGGAGGTGGGGAGGGTGTAGCAAGCGTCATATTACCTATCGAACGCGGAGGCTGCAAACGATAGCGCATCGGAGGAGGTGTAGCCGGCGCGCCTGGAGATACTGGCGATGGAGAACGCTCAATGGTAGGTGCTGGATCCGTGTCCCGATGTTCTACTCGCGTGCGAGTACGTGTAATGGTGATTGGAGTGATGGGTACCATACGTTGGGGAGTGGGGGAACGCAAAGGAGAGGCGCTGCGAATACTTGGTGATGGAAAGAATGCAGGCGTTGTCTGCACCGGGGAATTGTCAACAAGATTCTGGAAAGCCTCGCTTTCTGTGATGTCCCGTGCATTGAACGGACGCTGCATAGGTGGCCAACCAGACCCGTATGTGTCAAGATCGGCATCGTTGGACTGCCTAGAGCGATTGCGCAAGTTTGAGATGAGCATTTCGAGAGTGTCGGGACCATCGGCCATAGGGCTGTTGTTGGCATCGACAGTACCTTCCCAATGCTGGTCTAGTTCACTTTCTTCGCTCATCCCAGTTGGGCTGGAAGCGAGAGCGCCAGCGTTGATTTCTGCAGCTTGATCGTGGACGCTCTGAGCTGGGTCGAGGAAAGCTTCATACTCAGCATCCTGAAAGAACTCCTCTGAGTCTGGGTCGAAATGATCCCAGGATGTCCAACGTTCGCATACGGGGGCGGCTTCCGGCTCAGTGTGGATTATCGGGGTGGGGAGAAACGATTGAGAGTAGAATGCACGGCCCATGATGAAAGGAAACAATAAGGGGGATTACAAAGAGGCAAAACGATAAAGTATTGCTGATATAGAGTGCAGTCGAGCGTTAGTAGAGCGTCGACGCTTTTGAGGGGGTATCGTAGGGGAGATGATGGTGGTGGGAAGCAAGACGCGTCGCGATGATGAAAACTTAAAACTCAGGGCGGCGGCGTTAAAGCAACTGCCCAATTGAGCCACCTCGGTTGCTTCAACCTCCGCGTTCCCATCATTCGTGCATTGTCCCACGCTCCAATCTTACTTTGTCCTTGTACAACTAACTCGGTCGGCCGGAATCACACCCACTCCCAGTCCTCGTTGCCAAGAGATTCGTTTTTTCTAGAGCCTTCCTACCCCAATTTTTCTCAAGTTTGCCCGATATTCTCGCTGAGGCAGGCAAAATAATTGCATCAAATCTCCGATCGCTGTCCAAAATAACTGCTATCTATAGCTACCAGCTACATGTTGCCAGCCAGCCAACATACGCTCGCTCGTACTGCGGTCCTGTCTGTGGCTTTCTCAGCGAAGCGTTGATGAAGCCTGTACGGCACTGCGCCAATCCCCCACAAAGCTCCGAGTTTCCTAATACCCGTATCCATATGCCTCGGCCTCCAACGTATGCACCATCCGCTCATGTCAGAAGAAACATCATAAGGACTGCCTTCGGGGTAATGCCCGCGTCCTACTACGCACAGCCATCCTTCAGCCAATCCTTCTGGTCAGTGGACACAGCGCGGTGATAGAAGTTCCTCCTTTGTGAAATTGTGTTTTCCAGGAGGTTGACATTGACATACTGTCTCATGGCTATTTTTATTTTGCTGTAGATACACGTCCTAGAGAAACTCCGCGAGTCTAACATTGTCCTCCTTGTCGTCGTCATTCAGCAAGCAACTTCGCGCAGGGTCGCCGGGACCGTACTTTGGCTCTGTAAAAACTGAGCTACCGGATGCCGCTTGTTGAAGTTTCAAACGAGTTGCGCTTAAACACCAAACTCAAGCTTGAACGTCAGAATCCCCGGCATTCAACCCACCTGGTACAGTCTGTGTACTCGCGCTTCAATCTCCCTAGCAATCCGATGCGGCGATGCCACAGAACATTCTCTTCTATCATTCTCTTCTATGCAAGGGTGTCTAATCATACTGCAGGCCTTCCACAAATCTGAACTATTCTTTCTTGACTTCAATTGTCCCATATCAATGCTGTCCCGTTGATGAAGATCCGGGAGTCAAGCAATGGTATTGGTACGTCTCAATCGAGAGCCATCTACTAGTTACATAGCGAATAACGTCCGAGGAGCGCTCACCGAAGATCTCATTTCCCAATGTCCACAATGGAGCACTTTTAGCGCTGAAGTTAGAAGATGATTCTCACTCCGAACATGCTCATCACGAGACGCCGTTAGACTTCATTAATAAGTTCACTAATCTCCGTCGCCGAGCCATAACTTAGCTTGCGTGTATTACTTCCCCGGTTCGACCTAGCCTGATTTTCCAGTCCTACATTACATATGCCAAGCGCCAATTTCATAGCTTGAACCTCAATCGAGAGTTTAAATGGCCATTACCAAATGCCAGATCCTTCCTCGGACCATATATCGAAGGGATCCCATTCATGATTCAGTCAAGCTTGACTACAAAATTCAACATTCCTTCAGAATGGGATTCGGGGTTCAGAACACATGTGTGACTGTCCATTGTCAACTAGGTTCAGAAGAATTTGGACGGAACGGAATCTGTATTGGGACCTTATATTAGATTTAAAAAATAAAAGTCAGAAGGGTCAGAAAAAAACGTCGAAATTACAACTTGACTCTTCAGTGTTTACGTCATTCACAAAACAAGAAAACAAAAGATACAACTGCTCCAATGAGGGTCGAACTCATGACCTTCCGATGGCCAACTAAAGTTAACAGTCGGACGCTGTAACCAACTCAGCCATGGAGCACGATGTCTGCCAGTCCAAAGTAATAGTTATGGAAGCGTGGGTAACTTTCAACGCCAAGATTATTTGAAAGGAATCGAAACGGTGACAGATAATTTCATAACTCAGGCTTTACTCAGCTTTTGCATAGCACTAGGCTCCCAGGAAGCATATAGAGGCGCGAGAAAACCTTAGGAAAGGATGAATCTTCTGATAGTGAAAAAAATCTATCTGCGCCGTCTTTTCGGGTTACGCTGGTGATCATGAGGGTATGATGATTGTTCGATTTGGTGAATGTGTCTTTGAAGCGTCTTTAAACACCAGGGTTAACTAATGCCAAAACGAGAAAAGGAAAGCATACTACTTCAATAAACTGTTCTATGTTGTTCTTCTGCTAGCCGTTTGTGTATTGCGGCTTTCGTTTGCTCTGACTGTCTCATTGATGATAGCGAGATTATATATAGCCGCACCGTTCGTTGTCGATCCGCATAACATATGCCAGCGTCGTCTTTCTTCAGCCTGATATACCAGAAGAGATTGAGGATTATAGTCAAACGTCACAGGCGTCCAGAGGCGATGACTCTGTATGTTGGCCCAAAAATCACGGTACATGTTGATCCTATCCTGCGGCCATCAAGCATATGGAGTTCTAACATACGAGAACTAGCCGCTTTGAATTCATGCGTTCTGCTTTGCGCCTGATTTTATGACTTTGGCAGGTAGAGGAGGAATGTTATCGTCGAACGCAGCCTGTGATTTCGTCAAGCTCGTCAAGAGCGGCGTCGGTGAAGTGATACAGAGGGACATATTCCCCCTTTCTGAGAACTTCCATTACTGCTGTTGACGGAATTCCAGGTGTATTAGGAAGGATGAGGTTCTGATTGATAGGCAAGAATTTGGTCGCCACCGCTTCTCTGTCCGAAATACTGCGACGCGTCTCTTGTCTCTGTTGTTCTTCGCGACTAGCTTGCCATAATTCCCTTAGGGAAACGAGCGCGTCTATTTCGTTCATACCAGTGTCAGTAAGTTTCCGCCGTGGGCCAGCATAAAGCGAAGAGGAGTAGTCAGGGCATTCTGCGGAGGAAAGAGTGCCTAGGCCAGTCAATGCTGCGCAGCAGAGCAAGAACAAGCACAATTCAAGATAAATGAAGACCAGCGTAGGTTGGGTGAAAGATTGGTGGAAGATATGTTTAAATAATATTATTTACATTATTCCACCTAAGTAAGTAATACAGATCAGAGCCTAATTTGAAATTTTGAAAGTTCAAACGTTCAAAGCTGTTCAATCATCAATGTCATGAACGCAAACTCATTACTCCGTGTTTACTCATTGATCAGGGGATTGTCTTCGAATGCCTCTGTTGCCACTCAATAAACATACACCGTCTGAAATACGACCTTGTGTTGATACACCTCCAGAAGAGCAGAGAGGAACTGCGTCCGCTGGGACGAAGCCAACCATCCTCGAGCAGCAATCATTCTACGAATTCGACCATAAAACCGGTGTCTGGGTAGCCAAAGCACTAAGTGCACCCAACGCGATACCCACAAACATAATCGAAACAAGGATCTCTGTGTTATCATGGAACGTCGATTTCATGGAAGAATACAAACGAGCACGTCTTAGGGGCCTGATTTCACACATACAAAACACGATGAAAGATGTCGATGCGACAATAGTTTCAACAACATCCACATTCCCGATAATCCTCCTCCAAGAAATCCACAGCTCCTGTTTTCCTGCTCTCCTCTTGCACCCTATGGTTCGCAAGTCGTATGCCGTTACATCGATATCCCCCGAGGCTTGGAGCCAACCATCCGCACGTTACGGAGTTGTTACTTTGATCCCCCATGGTTTGACGCCAATTTTGGATAAAGTCTTCCGCGTTCCCTTCACAAGCTCAATGATGGGACGCGAGGCTTTATTCGTAGATTTCCGTGTCCAACCGGATAAAGTCATCCGAGTCGCTAACACGCACCTTGAGTCACTGAGAGGGTCAAGCGATGATGCTAGGGTCAAGCAGCTCACGACCATAGCAGATTTCCTCCATGCTCCCAACGTATACGGTGGTTTGGTCGGAGGGGACATGAACCCAATTGGCCCGCTGGATGCAGGTTTGGCCACCCGTTTGGGGCTTGTAGACGCATGGATAGCGACGCGACAAGTGGACGCCTCAGCGACATACGTCGAAGAAGAGGAAGGATACACTTGGGGATACCAGCCCCTGAATAGGTGGTCTCCAAAGCGAATGGACAAATTTCTCCTTTGCGGCAAACTCGAGGTTGTCGAAACGACGAGGATCGGAATGGGTCAGAAAGTGAAAGTAATTGCATCTGACACAGATGATACGCCAACAAACTTCGTGTGGCTCAGCGACCACTATGGTCTGGTAACTAAAATCAACATTGTTTGATCAGGATTCGGGATCTTGGAATAGATATTCGATGAGCATCTGCACGACGTGAACGTTCAC
>QFFD01003814.1:0-23107 GCA_003314615.1 Pholiota microspora
TCGGGCGGTTTGTCTTGGGTTTGTCGTTGCATAGTGTGTTCGAAGTTGGCTGGACGATGTCGGCAAATGCCGATACGTGCATCTTGCCTTGGAAAGCCCTTTTCTTCCACAGCCGCCCATTTCTTGCCCTCAATATGTCGGTGTACACCAAACCAACGCATCTTGGCCATTCTGGCTCGCGCCCTTCAACAAGCCACAACATTCCTCCACATATCAATGGCCACAAACGGCGTATTACCACTGACTTCCCGAAGTGAGTTCATCTTTGATACTTCATGGGGCGTTATTGATTGACATTGTATTCAGCGGTGACCTCTTGCCTTTGAGCGACCGCAATGTCTGGTATTACCCTTCACATGGACACGAGTCCGAAGAAGAAGAACTTGGAGCAGGATTATCGGAAGGCAATTGGGGTCATAAGAATAGCAAGGGTGCTCGTTGGATTCGTCGAGGCAAAATCACTCCTTGGGGCCCAGAAATGGAGGATTGGGAGGTGAGACCACCTTTCTTGAATATGAGGTCGTCTCAATCCGTTCTGCTTTAGGCTGAGGAGCGGGCGCGCAAACGAATCAAGCTGCTCCTACCACAAGAACGCAGGTCACCCTCTCCACCTACCTTATCGCATCTAGCAAGAACACCTTCACCCCCACTCGTCTCACCTTATCCAGCTCCGAATTTTCATCATACCAGCTACACGTCCTTCGTACTGGATAAGTCTATAACGCATACATTCCGTTCTAGTCTGTTGGACGAGCTGGAACACGCAACTAATGGGCTCATCGAAGGAGAAGCAACAGTCAAGAGGGCTTTGGGACGACTCTGGCAAGTGATGTCCGAAGACCCCGATATAAAGCCCAAGGCGACAAACGCACCGGTGGTTCCAAAGCGCGAAGACCAAGATGAAGAACCGGAGGAGCTTGACGATCGAGCGCGTCGAATGGCCAGAGTACCTGATTTGACACCCTCCACGCATAAAATATTCTTGCTCTCATATCCTTCCCTCGACAACGACCTTCCTCATTTCTCTGGACCCGAAACACAATTAAACACATTGGAAAAGAATTTGGCTACCTTACGGGAGCTACAGGACGATGGCAGGGAATATGTGGAGCGACTGCATGAGATAAGAGAAGGTCTTGGTGATGCGAGGGCGCAGAGGAATGTAATTTGGAATGTCGTGCGGGAGCGAGCTGTCAAAGAGTTGCAGGAGGCAGCGATTGCAACAGTTGCAGCACAAAATGTTTGATGTAATTGTATTTCGCGGATGGCTATATGTTCTACATTATCATACAAACCCTTGAGCCACTGTCATTGAAGATTGCAATCGCTGCGGTACTCATCTACAAGTCCTCATCTGCAGTTATTGGTGCCGCTAGAGAAACCAATGCGTCATGATCGGCTGGCCACATATATTTGTTGTTGGAACAATTGTTGGACTCCGACGTCTCAGCTTGGGCCCACCATTGAAGAAATCAACCGTTCTTGCTCCCATACTAGTCACACGCAAACACTTGAGCCACAATTAATGCTTCCCGACATTTCAGGTCTTCGCCTCGACGGCGATTCATCGTCTCCAATTCTCAATGCTGCCGGTATCCCAATTCCAGATGATTTCAACGACGCACACAACTCTCGGTATATGGCCAAGCTGAAAGAATACGCGAAGTCTTTACCTTATTCCATCGAATCCTACCATAAGATGATTGAGCTGTTGGACTTCATCCTTTTGCGAATCACGCAGACTGTTCAAGCGAAGGACTATGACGTTGGATTTCTGCAATGGGACAGTATGTTGACGTAGTATGTCCTCTTATATTTCTCAGTTTCTATGTATGCTTACTCGCCTTTAGTTGGACCATGCTGAAGTATCCCCTTCCAAAGGACAGGAGAATTCGAATAGCAAAGCTATATTTCTATCTCAGCATCACTCCTTCGATGCCTACCCAATTGATTGCTACCTGCGCCGACGGGTTCAAGACTTTCACCAGGTCAAAGCGGAAAATCTCTATCGACGATATGCGATTACCTTGGAAGCCAATATACGATATTCTCACTCAAGATCTGTTTTTGACCAGACGGCAGTTCGAATATACGTCAGTTCATTTCGTCTTTTATCTCCTTCCTGGCTGATGGGAGTAGTCAATTGTCGTGGTGTATGGGCTACATAGCTGATAATTCACGAAAATTTTTCCACCCGGCGGCCATCAACCAAATGCTTGCTGCTTTCCTCCCGCAATTAGATGGAACCAAATTAGACGTAAGAGTATTCTTATTACTCAGACTTCATTATACTGAAGCACCTTCACAGACGATTCTTGCTTCTGAGTTCTATTTGACTGCTTTTCTGCCACTATCGCACCCACAGTATTACCTTTCTATGATATTTCGCCTATGGGAGTCAATCAACTCCTACATGTTTGATGAGCGGATGCTCCATTTTATATCCAAATTGGCAGCATCACACGTCAATCCAGAACTCAGCGATCCTAAGAGGCTATCCGAAATACCGGATGATGAAAGGTCTGAAGGTGAAGGACGACCTCAGTGGTCCGAAAGCACATCTGGCAATAGTACCTGGAATGGGTTATACAAAGATGTTGGTATCTTCACAGAACATGAGTGGAATTTTCTTATGTGCAAATGCCTTGCTTCCATGGGTGAGTGAGCGTGATGTTATTCACAAAGGAGTGCATATATTTATCTTTCGTTCTAAACAGAAATTCCACTGGCGGATGGAGGATCATTGACGACAGGCCCCTCAGCAGACAATCAAGTTGGCTTCGAGATTGGCCGTTTACCCAAACCACAATGGCGTATCCGTACGTCTGACTCACCATCAATTTCCCCGTTTTACTGACAACTGCATCAGCATCCTTGGCCCGTATCATTGTTTATTCAATGACTACGGATGGGATGCCCGTTCCACCTTCTAGCCTTCCTACCCCCATGTTCTCCCCGTTGCCTTCAGGTATCAATACGCCACAGCCTGGAAGTAATAACATCACCGATTATCTTTCTGCACCTCTCGGAAAGAAAGTTTACATCAAGCCCGCTTACCTCGCAGGTTCAAGGGCATTGGATTCGTTAGCGAGAATGATTGCTTCGACGGAGAGTTTTTTCCATCCTTCCAATTCTGGTTCCTGGACCAATGATGTGTGTCGATTCATCTAATCTTCTTTGCATCTCCTCATGCTTTATACAACAGCTGAGCGCCTTTATCAAGTACATCGTCTACGAATTCAACAAGAGTATGTGCAGAGGGTTCACTTATGTCTATTTCATGGGTTCTAGCGCTAATGTTCCGCAATCACAACAGGATGGCATGAAGAAGAACAGCCAAACTGCAAGACTCCTAAGGTGACCATTTTCGCAATGTCATTCAAAAATGAGACCTAAAGCTTCTGTATAGCATCGCCGTTTGACGAAATTGATGAAACGAGAATTAGTCAAATCACTACGTACGGTAGTGTTGCTCGCTATGTTCTCTCAAGATTCCACGACCGTGACAAACATACAAAGCTGCCTGAAGTCCATGAGCATGATGGAGCCAGATCTCATATTGCACCCAGTCTTGGAACGCGCAGTTCCGTCATTGGAAGCATTGGTAGAGGTAAGAGCTACACATTGTGCCATCAACTTCAAACTCTGAGTGTTCCAAAACACAGACACAACGAACACTTGCTGTTATCAAAGCTCTTGGTGCCGTAGCACCAGCCATCGTTTCGCGGGATGTGTATTATCCTGGTGCTAAATACCTTGTTCCTATCTTGCAGTTATTGATACCTGGAATTGATTTGGTCAGACTATTTTTCAACACATATTCTGTTAACTGATCGTCTGTCGCAGAATGATCCTGCTAAAACTGTAACAGTCATGCCCATCTTCTTCCTCTCTTGTCTGACCTTTATTACAGCTTTGCACAACGTCATTCCTCATCGAAATATCCCAATATATAAAAATTGGTGATCTAACCAGTTACAGTGACGTTTCGGGCTCCTTGGACTTCGAGCCAAATCTTCCATCGTCGCGGCAGACAGTGACATTGCCTTCTTTCTCTCTCGACGATCTGGACGAATCGAACCTCGATAATGATGCTATGCTCACCGAGGAAGAAGAGGACGCTTTATTAAGAGTCGGTCGTTTTTTTCGCTGTCTATGACACGTACCTGACTTGCTACAGGATTCTACAAGCGAATTCCCGGACTGGGTCACAAATTTCATTCGCCGCGTAATCCAGCTCTTGGAAAATCTTCCTGAAGAAGGTCCCAATGGTAGTGCAGGTGGTGCAAGCGAAGGTATGTCTGCCCTATTTTTTTTGGCTTATGTAGACACCTGAGGTGATTATCTTGGTGACAAGTGCAAGTAATTGATGCTGTAACAAGCGCATGCAATCAAATCTGCGTTCATCTCTCCGAACCATTATATGACTTGGTCCTGAAGATGGTCTTTGACTACGCGAGCACCAATGTTCGGACGAATGCTGTCAGAGCAATTCATCAACTTGTAGAGTGCGTTGCCAATGCCGATCCTATCAAGACCCTGGCGAAATTTTTTCCCTTTTGCGCTGCGAACATACGAACAGAGCTCGAAAATGGGGCTAGTTCACTTCGAACAACTTCTTCATCGTCACCTCTGCCTTCTGATGCCACTTTGCACTGGAGTAGGTCTTTTTATTGCTTCTGTCGTGGCAATTTTGATACATATCACATACAGACCTTGCAATCCTTAGAGGGACCGTTTACAAGTAAGTCTCACACTATGTTCATGAACCATCAATTGAGTTTGTTGTCATTAGCGATGGACGAGCAGTGCGTACATGCGTATTTTCTCTCATACAAAACCTGATGATTTCAAGATCCTCAAATACGAAGATGAGCTGATGTCATTACTACACCTACTCCACCAAAAGGCATTGTCAAAACGAGGGTATTCTTGGACAGGGAAACTGATATCTAGCTTGGTCCTCACGCTCACGCACACATATCCCTTGGAGAACAAATTTGTCAACCCCGACGACTGGAATAGTGAAGGTGTGTCGTTATTTATCGATTACATTGACTCGATGCCTTAACATACATCTTACTGTGTGATATAGAGTTTCGGCGCAACCATCATCATCACTGGGGAAAGTTGTTTCCCCCCGAAGACATTAAGGTATTAATTCATCGATTTGCATAACGATGATGCTAAAAGACTCTCCCTTCTGCCTCTCAGATTTCATGGCATGTACCGAACGTAGAAGAGCTTAAATTTGCTCTCCGGATATTCAGAGAGTTAGCTGAACCTGCTTTAGAATCTCTGGAGAGTTTGTTGAAGCCTGGTACGTGGCACAATCTATAAGTTTCTATGTATGTAGCAACTCTTATCCTCTCATTCTAGGAATTGTACGGGATGCTGTTTGGCGTAGTGATTTCTGTCGGTATGCTCATCAACTGCAATCACAATCTCACAATCTGACATGACACTCTTAAATCTGCCTAGACACCTCACCATTGTTCGAAATGTGTTCGCAGGGGCTCCGACACTATACAAAGAAAACATCTCTGCAAAAGAGATATTCGATGCAACCCTTACAAGCGATATCTTGTAGGTCATATTTCTCAAGAAGTTTCAAAATCTGAACGTCATTTTGGCTCAATAGGGGGGAAATTCCTGAAATGATAGCCTCTGTCGTTCCTGTCAACTCTGGATTTGCCTTGACGGACCCTGAAGATCCACGATATCAATATGTCACCGGCGTCAGAGCAAGATTTGGTAAATTTCTACACAACGCTTCTGTTAGTCTGAGACAACAGGGAGAAGAAAACACGGTTGATGCCGTGCAAGTATTAGTACGTCGTAATAGATCATTTGCATGTTAGAAATGGGGTCAAACCATTTTAGGTGAGGTCTATCAGAACATTTATGATGGAATATGGAGACAGTAAAGACAGGTCCGTTCCTTCTCAAATCACGTCAACGCTAGTGTTCAATGATAAATTTCCGAATGTTTCAGCTATTATGTCAACAACGACCAATACGTCGCTGAAAAGAACGTGGCGCGTCAGTACGCAGGACAGAAAATGTGGCCAAGAGCTGTTTACATTCGGCGAGCACGGTTTGTGTGTCCTTTACAAGTGAGAATACTTTCTTAGATTCCCCTTATAGATTCTACAACGCTGCTCGGTTGCATTGGAATTCTATTGAACGCAAGAGAGGGCCAATCGAAGATAATCTCATCGACGACCTCGTAGAATGGTCAATATGGCAATATCCTGTCATACGACAGTCAGTCCATCTTACTATAACGCTGGACAAGCAGTTCTCAAATTTTTGTATGTCAGGTCCAGTCAAAGTCATCTAGAATCTATATGCGGAGTAAGTTCCATATATCTTGCTGCACCCTCTTGTTTCCCAATGATTTTATTCCAGCTTTACGATGGTGTCAGGCGGCGAGCCTTACCTGTCTTACTCAAAGCATTGAGACCTGGTACAGACGACGACCGTATGAAAGGAGCCTTGTGGACAATAAACAACCCGTCGTTCGGGAAATATGCTGTCTCTGGTAAGCCTTCCGTTTGCTGCCTTGGATTCCAACATTTAATTTAGCCGTCGTCAGAATCAACTCTTGTCAATGATTTCATGAAGGAACTCTTTGACTGCCAATATCGCGAAAAGGCCAGTTTTCTAATTGCTATAGAACCTGCACTTGCCTGACGTTCCGATAGTCTTCTATCCAAGATTGTATCTCAGATGTCTTCGAAAATTGTATGTCTATGATAAGAACACGAAGGGTTCACTAATCAATGGAACGCCCAGGTCTCAATAACTTTGTCGAACCAAACACAATTGTATATGCACTGCATATGCCGGCTATCGAACAAGCAGCAGCCAATTTACAAGGCCTATTGAAATTTGACCCCAAAGAAAAAGAGATCACCCGTCGCGCTCGCGATCAACGCATTCAACGTGTAGGCCTCGTCAATGAAGCCGCTCGAGAAGCTGTGAGTAGTGCCAATATCAAACCAAGTTGTAAGTTTTGTAATTTTCACTACAGACCCGCAATATCCTCGAAATTGGTAATTCAACGCGAACTCATTGGAGGTATGGTATCTATGCCATTCGCTGTCTACGGGCGCTTGTGCGCAGAGACTCGCCTCTTACAAGGGAGCAAATCGTTTATTTTCTACACAAGACATATGACGATCATCCGAGTATCGTGAGTCAATCTCTGTAATTGGCCGTGTATGGTCCATACTGACCTTTCCATAGCGATATGTCAGCTGAGCCTCTTTTCATGAATAAGTACTTACACTCAAAACTGTGCTATAGTACGCGCAACGAGCTATAATGAAGAGCACACAGAACATCAAGTTACGGACGTTTTGTCACGATCCCGTCGACCTTGCCTTGGCTCGCAATAGGAACCCATTGAAACGTTCTGTTCCAATTGTTCCATCCGCGGAAACAACAGAATTGTTTCTCTCTCGATATAAAATTCCGGTGCAACTAAGTGCAGTTGAACGCAAGCCGTAACTATCTGTATTCACACATTTCTGCTACGGCGATCTGACTGTCGACTATATCAGAATATTCTACGACAAAAATCCACCAGGCTGGCTGGCGTGGAATAATACTGTAGCCATGTATATGCCACCACATCCTTCTGAATCCACTTTTCAGCCATGGGAATCGGCAAGTGAAGATGCTATTCAAGCAGTTCGAGAAATCACTTCAGATTCAGAATACTGGGAAAACCTATCAACCTACTACTCCGAGGAGAATCATGAAACCACCATAATCCAAGACAATGTATCCTGTGTCAAATCTATTTGTGCGCTAACTGATATACATTTCTAATTCAAATGCTAATGTAAACCGCTGTTAGTCCAACTCCTTGAGGATGAACCGTTCAAAGCATTGCGACCCATTCTCGAACGATTGATAGTTGACAAAGATCAAGATAAGCAACGAGCTGCCGCCGAATTTTTGGCAGGTGTCCTGGGCGGTAATTCTTCCCGCTTCTCTACATCTTCAGAATGCTCAAATGATACATGAAGGTTCCAAACACTGGCCAACTCACAAGCAAGACACTCTATGGGCATGGTTTACCCCATATTTATCTACAATATTTCTCAAAAATATCAAATCAGACACATTGTCAATTTGGACTTCATTTCTTGAGGTAAATTCCTATGATAAAAATTGGCACAATCTGACCGCATTCCAAAGTATTTATTTTACCATAAAGACCCCCGCCGCCTTCAACCTATCGTGGATTTTCTATTGGATATGTTCATAAATCTGGATTTCAACGCTGAACTTTCCTTCGATGCTGTAAAGGTCTTGGCACTATACCGAGCTTTCTTTGAAGAACTAGGTCGAAAGTTTGTACCCTGGATAGACGCGACAGTCGCTCGATCTTGGGTGGAGATTGATGGCGAACATGACGATGTGAGCATTCATTCCCCTTCTTCTGTTGAAATCGATGTCTGAACCAGTATACAGGTCAGAGCATTTATAAGTGAAATTCTTGCATTCTCTCAGAACATCAAGGTGACTTGTTTGCTTTTCTATTATATCGTTCATGACCCTGAAAGTTATGTCATAGTGGCATCCGCAACCATCTATCCCAACACCTGAGGCTTTCGTCCGCGAATGTCAGACAATCCCCATACATCATGATATCATGAGCATGCGGGGGACGTACCATCGGAAAAGAATTGACGAATTGGTAGGAAAGTTTAAAGAATGGCGTATTGCACGAGTTCCAGGGGTTCGCGCTTTCCAGTCATCTTATGATAGGTATGACAGCAGCTACTTCTTTGCAGATATGTCTGATTGCCTCTTAGAGTCGGCATTACGATATGCAAATGGCTTTACCAGTCAATTCATGATCTGCATGCGATCTCGACTTTTGACTATATTTTACCACTCATGGTACGTATATTTCTTGACAATATGTCAGGTGCTCACTAGCGCCCACTCGTTGTAGCATGAACTGTTTCGCTTTACGGAAGGTAAATGTTTCTGGAATTTTTCATGACTCAAGCCTCCTGACAAGTATACGACAGTCAACGACAACAGCAACCTCGCGTCTCGAGCTAGTAGCCTCTTGGTTCGGATGTGTGGTGTCACACCACCTGTACCTCTGATTAATCCCATTTTGGAAGCTATTTTCGACGCTATACAAACCTCGCCTGTGAGTATGCTTAATATCTTAACAAGTTACAATTATTTGACCTCTTCTAGTCTTGGAAAGTCAGACTCAAAGCTTTGCCTTTAGTCCAAGGTGTGCAAACATTCCTCATCAGCTTCATCATCTCATGTTCTTCTTTTTGGAAACGTAGTATTTTACTTTAGACATTTGCCCTTGATTATCGAAAGCAAAATAGTCGAAATGCTTGAGGTAAATACAATCTTGAATAGCTCGATCCACCTTCTGAGAATATCAAAGGTGTTATGTAGATGTTTGGATGATGAAATCGTGGAAGTGCGAGAAATGGCAGCTGTGTGAGTGACTTTACTCTCGTTATCAGGTGCGCAACAGCGATCTAATCTACCCTGAATCTCTAGCACATTGTCTGGTATCCTACGATTGTCACCCCGGCGCAGTGTTTTGACTTTGAAGGTAAGAAGCACATGTACATATATATTGGGGCTGGCCACGCTGCCTGACAGGGACATTGCTGTAGGATCGGTTTGTCCGTTTACTCAAGAAGAGTCATATTCCTGGACGTCAAGATCCACAGTATAACAAAGCGATACGCCAACGACATGCAGCCATTTTGGGGATCTGTGCTCTCGTGGAGAGTTTTCCCTATACGGTGGAGAGGTGGATGCCCGACTTGCTCACAAATGTTTTAGCGGAGCACACCTACGACCCAGTGAGTTAATCCAATTCTAACGAAATTGGCTCAGTGTCAAGCTTCGCGAAACAGTTTCTGACATAATGTTCTTCAGATTCCTATCTCAACTACAGTTAGAAAATGTGCTGGAAATTTCAAACGTACTCATCAGGATACATGGCACGAAGACTGCAAGCGTTTCAATGAATCTCAATTAGCCGCTTTATCGACCCTTTTAACAGGCTCATCATATTGTAAGTTTTGTCCTCGATATCCATAGATTGACAATACTCATCAATGACAGATGCATAATATATCTAATGGTTTGGAGTATTCAGTGTTCAGGCTGGGGACTTTCGTATAATCGGCGGGAAATGTAATAACACGGACTAAAGCTTGTACAGAAAGAAATAATAAATGGATAGTAGTAGGTATATAGAAGATTCATCCACCTCATGAAGGAAGGTCCATGGTCGTGATCTTGACGTGTGCATGCGAATGCGTTGCGTTGGCGTTTTAAAATAAATATCCATGATGTTGACGCGGCAAGACACAACAAGTGCGACAACGAAGAAATTTCCTAGACACGCAGATGGGGTATCTGGTTCTGCGGTGCCAGGTATTGAGTACTTGATTGTGGACTTGAGCTCGAGCTTGCGGGGGTCATCAATCCATCGCCGTCTTCCAATTGAGCTTCGAGATTTCCGATACCAGGCTCTGTGGTCTCTACGCCGTCCGCATTTCCGGCCCTTGCGCCAGCATCAGGAACCATATCTATGGGCGCCCGAACTCGATTCTCGTAACCAGACTTAATGCGATTGTTTGTCACGGATTCACTTTGAGAGACACAATTTCAATGTCAAGTCGGTAGTGGATTAAGCAACAACTCGTACCGTATTTCCGCGATGAGGTCGTCAATGGAATACCACGCCAGCGGACCGTACGCGACTCCCCTCCACCATCCTAGGAGGTCACCTGGGCCGATATAAGCGTGAGCATGAAGATGATCTGTGACAGGTATCTTGTTGTCTTTGAATGGTGGGGTTATGAAGCCGATTTGAAACTGGGAGCTTAGGCCCTGTAGAGGAGCGGGTGGTACGGCCGTTGAGGGTGTGACTGGTGTAGATGCGGGAAGAAGGGAAGCAAGTAAGCGAGTTGCCAGATTTCGTACATTTACAAGCAAAGGTAAGTCGGACGAAGACTATAAGTTAGGGGGACGCAGTTAGCTCAAAGAGACTTAGAAAGTTGGCCAACTGAATATTTGGCGCACCAGCGAATATATTGATGGTACATGAAGACTGCGGAATCAAGCATGAGAATTTCAAGGTACAAAGAGGAAAATGGAGCCATACTTGAACGCAATGATGATGTGCCCCTTGGATGAGACTGGATTCGCTTTTTCTCGATACGCGGTGAAATTGTCGTCGCGCCAAAGGACTTCTGCCTGGGTTGAACCTGGGGGGAACGAGGGCGAGCGGGGGGAGTTTGGGGTTGTGTGTGAGGCGGTGGCAACTATGCTGCACATAGGACAGCCTGCTTTGGAGGCGAATGAAGCCATGGTGGGGAGGATGGTGATGGTTGTGTTATGGGCGTTGTGATCGCGGACTGTCGTCGCCGCGGTGCCGCAGCACATCTTCCATTAATGGCGCTCCACGTGACCCTATTTCTCATCGCGACAACCATGGCGTCCACTTCGACCACCCCCGCACCCAAGCATGGCTTCGTTGACGTCTTCGACAGGTTCAGAGCCGAGCTAGACGACTACAATGACCGCCGGGAACGTCTGATCAAGGTATCTAAGTCATGGCTAGTTCTGAACATCTTTTGACATATCATCTAGGCGAGCAGAGATATCACTAACCTCTCGAAGAAGACAATATTTCTTTTGCATCGCGTCGCTCAAGGAAATCATGACCCAGCCGAAGATAATCACGTACTGTCAAAGCAGGCTGCCCAGGAGGGATACGTCAAATTACGCGAAATCCAGACTCTGTATTCCCGTCTACGGCCAGAACTCGAGGGAGACAAGTTTTGGAGATATCAGCGACAGGTTTCCCCAGGATTGCAGGAGTATATCGAAGCACTTAGCTTCGCTCATTATCTAGACTATGGAACATTGATTACTTTCGATGAAGTCCAGCAAACGCTCATGGACGCTGAAGGTGTCGTAAGTTTCGTCGATCAACCCCTCCGTAATCTTTCCTGTTGATGTTTAAAGACCCTGCCCAGTTTTTCCCGCTGACTATGTCAGACTATGTGCTCGGACTGTCTGATCTGACAGGGGAACTCATGCGCTTCGCTATTTCGGGGATTGCGCGTCGAGGCGGACGAACGAAGGCCAAAGAAGTATGTGCGTTTGTGCGGGGATGCAAAGCTGGTAAGACACATCAGATTCTATATTGCTAAACGAAACAACCCACCTAAGATATACTTTGCCTCGCAGATTTCGAAGGCATGACACCATATGTTCGAGAATTAAAAAAGAAGCAGGCAGTCACAACCCAATCGCTTGAAAAGATAGAAGATGGTATGCAATTCATATATGTCAGATGGATCTGACATACAATTCACTGATTCTGCATAGCGGCATATGCTATTATGGTTAGGGCGTCGGAATACGATTTATCGCCCGAGATGCTGGATGACATCGTCGCGAATTCTATCTCGAATTACATAGGCACAGGACGCCAAGCTGTTGGGCGCGGACGAGGTGACCGTCAGAGCGATGATGAAGACGAGGACTTTTGACCGGAAAGACATAGTCAGTAATCCCGTTAACGTCTTCCACAACACTGGTTCTGACCCCACTTCGTCTGGACAGACACATACCAAACAAGCATGTATATGTGCTTTCTTTGCAGAACAGAAATAGTATTCCTTTCTTGTACGAACTAAATTCATTTAAGGCGGAGTACAAGTCTTCCTCAATCGGGTACTATTTATTCAGCCTTTCCGGAGATTTATGCTAGCTGAGAAGATCCCGAAGAGATTCTCTGGTTTGTGTAGGTCTGTGTACGTAAGTATGTATCTTCTTCCTCATTTATTTGATGTCAGCTTGTAAGAGAACACTTGCGATAATTGCGGCTCATTTTACTTGTGTTATTACAGGTACGAAAATAGTCATGTAACTTGGAAGTAAGTATATGAGAGTAAGTACATTTTCACGGTAACTTTGAAATACAAAACATATACAACAGAAAAGAGATTGACAAACAAGCAAATGTAAAAACTCTAAGTAGTATCAGACAATACGACTCGCATTGCCGTCAGCTGAGGTCCATAATGTACATGACTATGATTGGTATGTCCTCGTTGATCACAAACGTGTAGCCTGTATCTCGGTCTTCCATCGTGTCTACATATACGATGTCAATGAGAGTGCCTGACTATAAATTTTGGGAAAGGTTGAAGAGTCGTTAGCTTCCAGGGGAGGAGATATGGAGATTGTTTCGACTTCATTTTGTGATGCCCAACCGAGCTCATATCGAACGAGATACGATGTGAAGCTAGTAGGGCTAGAGTGTTCTGCGTGTTGAGAACTAACGAAGTTGGACTGAAGTTGGGTGACTGAGCGAGTCAGCGGACCACGCTCATCCACAAAAGTTACTACGCCTTCAAACGCTGTTTTGAGCAACGAAATAGAAGCCTCTGGGAAGGCTGCCACTTCGTTAATATTTTCTCCAGTTGCATCTAGAGGAGGCAAGGGCAGAAGTACTATATCCACCGAGACTGCCTCTGTCTCATCGTGTCCGACAACAGGTAATAGCAATTCTGCGAAGAAGCTCTGAGGTCCTTTAGGTACGACGGTTGTCGGGAATGAGGGGATGGGGTCAAAATTTTCATACACTGGGTTTGCCACGGTGTCCAGAGCCGCCAAACCAGAATCTTCCGAGTGAATGTCTGTAGACTGAGTTTTAGCCGTCGCGTCTGGGTCTGGTGATGTTTGTTCTTCAGCAAGACTTCGGACTTCATCTGACACATTTACCGGCGCTGTAAGCTGATCCTCGGAGTGGTTCATGTCTGAATCGATAATCGGATTTTCGTTGGCACCGTTGATCGGAGGTCCACTGGCTGCCGGGCTGTGGGATGGCTTGCCGTCTTTGGGAAATGTGGCCCAGTGAGGCCTCATAAAATGCCCAAATAGAAGCCTCATGAAGGTGCTGAGAGACACGAATAAGTATTTAAACACCCAAACGTGTCTGTGGCGATGAGCCAGATATGTCAACCCTTGGCTGCTTCCAACAGCAGGGTTAGGACCCGATTTAGCCTCAGGCTGATCAGGAATTACAATTGATTCCTGGGAGGGTTCTCTGACATTCTGGTCATGTTGGTCAGGATTCGGAATGGATGAGGTAGCATTTTCTGACAGGGATGTAAGTATTGGGCTGTCAGTGCAGTCCAAAGGCAGTTGTGGTGGGATAAGAGGGGCCCGAGATGAAGGTGGAGATGGTGGAGGGGTGGGAAGGGTGTTTTCGTGACTAGTAGGGGAAGGAGCTGCGATGCGGTGAGGAACCAAGATCGCGGCGCCCCAACGTCTGTTGGACAGATGTTCGACCTTGCTAGGTTGCAATCTGTGAATGGGTGTTACGATGAACGCAGTGCCAGGATGATCGAATTGGACTTGAACTACTTGTTTCTTGTTCCAGGTGGCCGCTTGACTATCGAAAATGTAGATCTGACTTTGCTTCTTAGGCATGACGGCAAATTCTTTCTGTCCAGTTTCAGCAATAGCCTGGGCTAAAAGCGATGACTCCACTTCTAATAGCGGAACGGAATGGTCGGACGACCATAGCGGTATAATGACAGCATGTACTGGGGCAACAGATCCAGGAGATGACAGGGCAATGACTTGCCTCGCAGTATCGCTACCTAGAACATTCCATAAATTTAACTCGCTGAAGCAGAAAATTTCTTGAAAGAGCGTTTTTGGATCGCGCAGTGGGTCGTTGACATAGAGTGAGATATTGCCTATTCCTGAAGCTTCCATACTACCGTCGATCGAGATAGAGAGAGTCACCTCATGAGATGCGGCCATGATATATGTAGGAAAGAATGCTGTTGCTTGCGCTGGTATAATTGGTACGAGGATAGCCACGGATACATTCTTGGTACCCTCCACGAATCTTCGGAAAATACAGATTAGGTATTTTTATATGCTTGATATATAGACGCGCCCGCACCTTTCTCGTCCCAAAGCAAAGATTTGAAAGCCCGCCGGATTGTCAAGTTTCATAACTTCCACAGCATGACTTTCAGCCTCGATAATCTGAGTGTATGTTTGCTTTGCAGTATCCAAAAACCATGTATCAAGAAGGGATATGCCTTTGAGCGTGCCGGGATGAGGATCATGTACAATCAAGCTGCCGTTTTGCCCAAAAGCGCCTAACCAAGTGGTAAGACCAGACGAATATACGATGCGGTAGGTAAATGAAAACCGTTGGCTTTCGTCTTTCAGAGGAGGTAGAACGACCCGGAGATATAGTTTTGTGACTTGACTGTCGAGAGTTGGTGGAGCAGCGCGAAATGACAGGGTATATGCACCGGAATGTGATTCATTCAACGCGCTTTCTTCGAGAAACTTTGATTCTACCCATGTACCATTGTAGGCGCCTTCACGGGGAATATCGGACCACAATTCCAAGTGGCCACCGTCGTCTACGATTTGAGCATAATCGGCTACGCTTATCTGCGCCGTAAATAAGAATGGTGTCGCCTGTTTGTGCGGAAGAACTGTAGAAGGCGCGAATGAGACTGTTTCACTAAGAGGAGGATTGAAGGATATAAGCATGGTAGCTGCACCGAAGAGAGGAACTGAATGGCTGAATGACTATCACGAAGGAAGCAAATTGCGAGCCAGACTCAGAAATTGTGACGTCATGATCAGGCCAGGCTTTGGGCCTGGCGATTGATTTACTCTTACTTGTAGTCTTACAATTGTCTGCCGCTCGCTGGCTTGTCATGCTGTTCATGCTCGTGGTCTTCCTCTGCGCCATCGAGTAGCATGCCTTGGTGGGGGAACCAACTCAATGTCGCTACCTTCTTCGTATGTTGGATCCTCCTCTAAATCGTCTTCGACCTGTTGAACCCAAGCTTCTGGCGCATCAAATACATGTATCGTGCCCAATGAAATAATAGATCTTCTTTGTTGGGGGGGTTTCCTTTTCGATTGTACCCTCTTCTTTGCGCTTTCTCGCCACGCACTATACAGAACGACTCTTAGACTTATCAGAGAATTCAAGGTGTTGAAGAACTCACGCTTTACGGACATTCCATTCCTTATAATTTTGGCCACTTGGAGCCCATTCTAGCATCCCGCTCAAGGCGAGGGATTGTATGTGCTTGTCCACTACATTATCCATCGAGATGTTGGGTATCATAGGTACTGCACCATCTAATGTCGCCCTACAACATGGGCAACCCTTATTTTTCTGCGAAGCCGAAAAATTAGTCTTGGAAGAGATATGGCTTTGACAGCGACTCACATTTTCAATATTTAGATACCATCGCCAACCGCAATCGCCGCAAAAGTTATGGCCACACGGGTTGCCGACATGGGATGCCACACTGGGAACACATCCAAATAAGACTTTGCCTGACTTTCTTCGGGTTCAATTCAAATTTAGAACATACAATAAATCACAGCATCTAGTCGTGACCGTCTTTAGCTTCAATTTCAATGACATATAGCGCTACAACTTACATTGGACACGTAAGTTCATCGTCGTAGTTAAAGAGGATTTGTTGCAAGGTGTCATCGGCCTTCCCTTTGCCTTTGTTTCGCGATATATCAGATTGTGATGGCTCGCCTAGTCGCGGCCTCTTGTTAGAGATATTAGCAGCACGTTCGCCTTCCCGCTTCGAATTCTTTTCGATAAGATTAGTATGAGAAGGTGCTTCAAAGGAAAAGCAGTTAAAACCTTGTCGATACTGAATGAATCGTTCAGCTCACTTGAAACCAAGGTATCTTGAGACAGACAAGGTTAAAAAAATAGAACAATACTGGAACACGAAATGCTTACTTCGAGGGTGAAGGCGTTGTTGTCCAGATATCTCATGAGATCGGGGTTGTGGCGCAAGAGCTGGAGTTCGTATAAAGTCAATATAAAGGAGAAACGAGTTACAAGATAGAAATAGCACCTACTTCCAGAATTCTGTTCAGAGCCTAGTATGCTAACAGTGAGTTACACGGACTGGAAAAACATTGTTCAGAACCATCCAAATATAGTTTCAACTTACTTGAGGGCCAGGGTGCAGCATTGTTTGTGGACTGCACTGCAGCCGTACGAAAAAGGACTTAATCAGTCATCAAATTTGCGACTATTCGGGAGGTCAAGGAGGATGAAATTCTTACCGGGGATTGAAGCCGAGGGTGCCATAGATTCAGCTTGTACAAGTGTTTCTTCCAAACGGTTCAGTTCAGCAAAGAAACTGGCGTCCATCTCGCCATCATCAGAGAAATATAAGGATGAATCGGTAGAATCTGGCACGGTGATATTGGCAGTTGAAGCTACAGGCGGAATTTCTGCGGGTTCGAGAGGTGGGGGTGTATTGGAGCCTGAGCGTACAGTAGCAAGATGACTGGATCCGAGAAGCTGAGTCCAATCTACATCGTGTACGTGTGCAAAAGCGTCAGGTATGTCGTCGAATTCGTCGTCAGACATTGAGTACGAGTAGACGCCAGTGGTTCATGTCGGACATGGATAACATTCGGGCCACTGTCTCCGGGTCAGAACATGGACCAAACAAAGCCAATACAGTGCTTCGCGTACATCACGTGCTTCGACTAATTATCGGATAAGGTATTAGAGATACCGTAAACGGAAGCTCCCCTAAAATTCAAATGATCCTCCCTGCAAAGATCATGAACCTTGAGTATTACTATAATACCAGTTCAATGCAGTAGCTTCTGGGAAATATCTCACGTCAGCTCTCAATGATATCTCGCTCAAACTATGAACTTATCACAGCTTTGCAACAGTTTTACCCTGGTGCACAACGTAGTATGAATGTGATTCTAATTTGCTGACAGCAAGCTTCGAACATGATAATAATTTTGTGGACATTATACTAAATTTTACTACTGCAGAACTGAACTGAACAACTGGTCTGACCATTTTTTGATCTGTTTCCTGCGGCAACTTGTCGCCAATAGCATACCATTGGCATACCGCCAAATTTCTCACATAGCAAACAATTTGTAGTGCGTTGGTAGATAAGCGCCTGCAGTGTTCCAGCCTATACCTATCGTCAAATTCGGTGGCACTCTCATTAGCTATAAGCCATCGTTTCAAAAAGTCTTGGTTCACTGAGGTCTGATTACGAGTGTATTTGTTGTAGGTTTCGTATTGTTAACACCAGGAAGCCTGTTTATTAATGCTCCAAGCGTAAGCCTTTTAAAGTCATATCCGATCGGGTGCAATGAAAGGAATAGCCCCGCAAAGTGCGATGCTTTGAGCAAGAATATTTATACTCAAACTTGACTCAGCAAGCTCTCCACAAATTCTCCTTTTCTTGCGATATGCGGTTGGCCGCTGCTCCGGAAATGAGACACCTAAAATAAGGGTTTATGCGATTATCGTCCTGTGTCCACGGAACCATCTTCTTGCTTATCTGACCCCAACCATTAATCCTCCTGAGTGCGTAAACGCCGTCTGGTTTGTGGCCAAGGTACTCTATTTATACGCGTGCCGCTGAGTTTATAAAACGGCGTTTGGTTAATTCATGTCACTGATAGCCATTCATGCGTGACGGAGAGTCTATTTTTAAATGTCACCCTCTCTGTCACCCGCACCCGATAATTGGTGTCTCCCAGATGTTCAAACTTTATGCACACCTTGATAGCCAAGATACTTGTACATGTCGCAACCAAACACGCAAAAAGTGAGCTGCGCTCCGGGAAAAGCGGACTCGTGCATTTCTCTATCCAAACCCGGTTATAGCTGGACCCGTCTACATTGTGTCTTCCCTGGCAGAAAGTGGGTGAAAGGCTGCAGAAAGCTTCCTGTCTATTCATTTCTAGCTACCCTGATATTACAACTTGTAAAACATCTGAAACCTGGATACATCTGCGCCCATGTTGCGGAGAGTCTTGGCCTATCATCTTCTGTTGGTCTAATTCTTCGGTTTCCTATGGAGAGTGTTCCCTTGGCCATAGTCCCTTTCTTGACTCTCTTCGGATTCTGGCTTGGAATACTCATGCTCGTCGAGTGGGTAAAGATAACTCATATGTGCGTGGACACGAGACCTTTACTCTTGGCGAAATCTATTTATTATAATCAACGAACTCATCCTCGCAGCCGTCGAAGGGTCAGTGGCTGCGGTGCATACGTATCGTCTACAATGAAATGTTGGATTACATCAGGCAGGGACGGACCCTCAGAGCATTAAAAAACTCCAAGTACATGCAACAGTCCCTTGCATAGGTAGCTAAACTTGTCGATTCGCATGATCCTTTATGAAACTTGACACTTCCACATAACACGATAACCACGATCAAAAAGCCCAGGAAACTTCAAAAATAGGACGGTGCAGAACACGAGAGAACATGTGAGTTCCAACGCTCTTGATGCGGCTGGTTGTCGAATATTGGTCGGTGCCAAGGACACGGTTTTGTGGGCATGGAATTTACGCGCAGCTGCTCAATGGAATGGACGGGACACGTTTGGACACGGGTGACGGGGATAACAAAACGAGGCAGGGCGCACCACATTCATAGCCTTTTCAGAGCTTACAAAAATTCCGTTCTAAGCCAGGTCCAAATTAAGCCCAAATAGTTTGAAGTGCAAAAATAGGTGTCCTTGAGACGCAGCTAATCTATTGAACACGTAGATAGATCCTGGACCGAGAATATGCCTGGACCAGCAAAAGACAAGAGACACAAGCGCAAGTCATCTAGAGGGAATATATTGCCGCCAATTCAGTTGAGTGCACCAAACATCCGAAACGAAGCGTTGCCCCGAGTCTGACAGTCGGAGTATTTGCAAGTTTAATTAGACAAATGTATGCTAGCACAGCTCAATATTCACAAAAAGAGCGAGGGAAACAGGTATAGATAGATGTTATACAACTAGCTATCACACAAATACAGCTACAGGTTGACGGCAAGAATATAATGTATCAGCAAGTTAAGTGAATCTGAGACAAAACAAAAAGGACAAGCATATAAGACCACAAACTAGGCCACCCAAAATAAGAAAGTAATCAATCGCGTTCTTGTGATGGAATGTCGCCATTCATCTCTCGACTTGGCCCGGAGGAGAGCAAAGACCCAATCGTCATTGATGCCCTTGAGCGTGGTGAATAGTCTGCCGAATTACTTCTGTCTGACGACGAATACGGGGACGGAGGAAACTGCTCAGATGGGTGTGATGATGATTCATAAACGGCGGCATGAGATAAGTGAGGTGAACGAGATGAACGATGACGTTTACGTGGATGTTCGAGATGATGCGGCATTGCCATGTCTCGTGCGGGTGGCAAATGTGAATGCGAATGAATTCTGGGAGGAGGAGAACGACTCCTTGAGTTGGCGCGGTGCCGGTGGTACATACTGCGGCGAGATGATATTTGGTCCCGTGGTGACTGCGTGAAAGCCGGGGTAGGATAATGGTATGCAGTGGCAGACCTCGAATACGAATGGGTTTCCGGTTGGGAAGGCTGTGGAGAGAACTGGTAGATTTCGAGAAGGGTGCGGTGCAACGAGGCAACGGATGTCAAACGCTATAAATTAAATTATTGAGCAACTGAGATGGGGGGGAACAGTGATGAGAGGCACAAACCTGATCTTCCGCGGTCTTTGCATTGAGCATTGCAAGCAACATATCGCGATCGCCGTCGCCCTTTGTTCTGTATGCAGTCAAGATTTCTCTGAGACTGGGTGGCGGAGGCTGCAAATTAAATGAGGACGGGAGCCACTGAGGAGCGGGGGAGGGGAAGACAAACCTGCTCGAGAGCAACATGGGCGGCAGAAAGAAGGCGCTTCATGTCGTCGCCGGGATAGCGCGATGGCTCGGAGTGGGGATAATGGTGGGAGTTCATGTGAGGGAGCGTTGGGGCCAAGAATTTTGGGTTGCCCAGAGAGTTGCTCTTAAGTCGTGCAGAGGTGGCCTATTTTTGTGAGCATACCAAGCGTTTTTGCCAAGAACTATCAGCGGATGCCTAGTGCTGAGCTATTTTCGAAACGGGAAAATGCTCGGACCCAAAAATAGAACAGCTCACGCCCAATATTATCGCCCTCCTGGGATGCTGTGAAGCAGAGGTAGAGGTGGCGAGACAGAGTGGGCGCTTCTGTGCTCACAGGGAGAGTGGACGCGCAGCGAGGACGGCAGCGCCGAGCGTCTAAATATCGGTGCCTTGACTTGGCTGCGCTTGTCGCTCTTGGAAGGAAGGCTGTGACCCATTGTGACTCCCGCGTGACAGACTGTGACCGTGTAAAGATAGCGGCCAATGGAGGAGACTCTAAAATTGAGTGGTGGCACACGTTCAGGTTCAAAGGCGTCGCATTCCCTTGCAATCTGTCTGCCATCCCCCACCATCTCCAGTCAATCATTCAAGTAAGTCCTATTTCTGTTTCTCCTACGCCAAGCCTCCGCTATCTCGCGCTTTCTCACTGTATTCTAGGACGCTTTCACACAGCCTAATTTTTGGCGAAGTTTATTACTGTTGCCTGACTCTGTCGCCCCGTTTCTCGTTGTTCAGCCATGTCAGACGACCCTTCTGTCGCCCCCTCTGTTTCTTCGACCAACACTGAGGGTATTCCTGCTAGATATATTCCCATCATCGACAAATCCCTGCCCCGACCTGCTCCAACGTTTGCATATTCCTGGAAAGAACGCAATCCGCAGGCAAGGGTCCTCTACATACGTGATCACAACGAGGCCAACTCAGAACTTTCAAAGCTACCTCACGGGCCTCAAGCTTTCGGCTTCGATCTCGAGTGGAAGCCAAACTATTTCAAGGGCAGTCGTGAAAATCCTGTCGCTCTCATTCAGCTATCCAACGATGAAAAGATCTTCCTGCTGCAAGTCAGCTCAATGAAAGGTAGATCACCTACAGATTTATACTCTTCAAACAATGAAACTGCGTGGTAGTAATCCTTGCCTTACAGAGTTTCCTACAAACTTGACGCAGCTTCTTGGAGACCCTCTCATTGTCAAGAGCGGCATCGGCATAGAAGGTTCTCTTATTCTGAACGTTCTGATACTTCTTTATGCTCAGGCGGTGTCTTCACTTCTAGATGATGCAAAGAAACTTTACAGGGACTGTCGTATAAACATGTACAACTGTGTCGATCTCTCTATGCTAGCCCGAACTGTCGATAATGCCCGATGGCAAGGAAAATACAACTCATCACTTGGTCTTGCCCGTCTCGTTGAAAGTTACGAGTACCGCCTTCTAGGAAAAGGCAAAGTAACCCGTAGTAACTGGGAAGCTAATTTAAATCCACTCCAAATTGAATGTGAATGCTTTATCCTTCTTATTTTTATCCACTCTAATTTTTCGTGACACAATGGTCCACTTCATTCACTATCGTAGACGCCAGCAATGATGCTCATGCTGGATACGTCCTCTACAGAACATTTGAATCCATGCAGGCGACCCTTCCATACCCTCCAGAACATGTATGGTTTTCGTTCAATGTGATTGCTGGCCAATTGCTTGATGTGAATGGTCATCCTTGGCATCCCAAAAATCCAAGATACGATCCAGGACCACCACCGCCCCCAAAGATACCCAGGGAATCCAAAGAACCTCGGAAGGAAGTCGAGAAAGAAGATGTAAGTATTTCCACCACCAGAGCGCCTTGGAGAGGCAATCGCGGGGGAGCACAAGGGCATAGCAATGGCGTTCGGCCACCACCCAACTTCGATAGTGCTCCCAGATATGGTGGTTCTGGTTCTGTTTCTACGTATGCCTTTCAAGGAGGTAGACACTCATACCAAACGCAACTCGATGCCCGCCGTTTTGGACAACACCACCCGTATATACTCAACGGGCAGAACGCTGTGCAAACCGGGAATGGGCCTTCTTCGCGTGCGAATAATGCGCCTACTTTTCTAAATGCGCAGCGCCGTGCAATATACGGCGATGGCATGGGTATGCGTCAAGACGGATCTTCGCGTAATAATAGATATCCTCGACACCAATACCCTTCCTCTTATCCAACAGATCAGGACCACAGCCAAGGTCATGATCAATGGTCTTAGCCTACAATTTCGCTATTCCTGATATCTTGCAGGTCAACTTGAAGACTACACCACATTGTAACGCCTCGATAACGA